>JAUPMG010149972.1:0-11043 GCA_031762675.1 Pachysandra terminalis
TATGGGCGCGTAAGTAGCTTCCACGAGACTTCATCATTTGGATTCCTAGGATAGGCATACATGCTATGATTGTTGAAGGTTAGGCGTTCCTTGGAAGAATGGAGTTTGGGTTTTCCTATTTCCCTTAGGCTGAAAGTCCTATAAAAGATAGAAGATGGTGGCCGTTGAACCATGGGTTAGCGCCCGGATCAACGCGAGGGGCTTGCCGATTGTTCCTGGAGCTCATGCTCCAAATTGAATATCCTAAGGAAACCTAGCTCGACATTGATCAAAGGTGCATAACTTGCATTTCATAATGTATTCATTGAATGAGCATCATAGAGCATTGTATTTTTCCATTCATCTCAATCATACAATTTCATATCATGGTTTAAACTGTGCAATTGTATTATTAATGTATTGGATGATTTTCTAATCGTTTTGTGAATTGTACGATAACGGGATCATGCTTGTTGAGTATTTTATATTTGTGTAGTTTTTCATGACTGCAGATTGATATAGTCTATGATGAGGAGATTGGACGTGGACTTCGATGGATTTTTATTCCCGTCTTATTTTTGCTACATTATGTTATTTACTTAGATTTTGTGGCTCTACTGAAACCTTGGATGTTGTTCTTTAGTTTTTTATGTAATAATTAGTATTTTTGCTCCCGTATTTAGTACTTTGAATTTATGAATTTAAATGAGGGTTTTTTTCATACCGTGTCTGTTACTGATATCCGCGGTCCAGAAGTGGATTCCGAAAATTGCACCTTGTGATCCGTGCCTTCCCATATAGGGATGTGAGCTATGGGATTTAGGGCGTGACAATCGTCCCGTGCTTTAAATAAATACGCTTCTAAACTCCATAATCAGTCATAACGATCGAGATATTAATCACGGATTAATGTTTATCTCATCTTACCTTCTACAGCTCAAGTGACACGATCATTTTAGGCGTAAACAATTCGTGAGTTTCATTTCTTAGAGACCTCTATCATATTTTCATCCCAAATATAATATGTTAAATTGGGCATTATTTTCTCTTTTAAAAAGGAAGAACGATTTCTAAAATAATGCATCATTTCTTTCCAACATTCGAAGTTTTTGATCATGATATAATTATTTTTTCTTTCTACGAAAAAGAATGCAAAACATTGCTTTGAAATATACAATCTCAGGATTGCTTCGATTCCTTGACGCTATGTGGGAGAACTCAACCAAGCAATCGGTGATTCAGCAGCAGATGATGACATTTTTTAGAGAAAGCAAGGAGAGGGAAAGATTTTTAATATCTATCAACACTGAGGTCAAATCTTTCACAACTTTGAACTATAAAAGCTCTGGTATGCCCGTATTAACCACCCGCCCGAAAATTACAGTAAAGTAATTGTTTAACCAAGCAAAATTCCAATTTTACATTTTTTTTTGGGCAACCAACATTTTAATCAATAACAAAGAATCTTTTCATTAGAGGACCTAAGCCTAACTTGCTTGATAAAAACCAGCTCATTTATGTAGAAATATCGATAGAATATTTTCTATTATATTATAAATATAATATTATTACAATGTGGTTGTTGTTGTTATTATTAAATAGTATTGTTGTTGTAATGGAGAAAGATGGAATTAATTTTAGGTTGATTTGGTTTTACCAAAAGCCATCTTGATTTTAGGTTGGTTTGGTAAAGCCACGTCAAAAGACCGACAGTGTTGGTGGCTACATTTTGATGCTCTCTAAACCTTTTCTATGTACTGTAACCTGAATGTGGGGCCATGTCGGTGGCCATTAACTTTCTTGAAGTCGCCATGTATTTCACTAGCGCTTCTCTTTCCGTATTTTGTCCCCATACCGTTTAATACACATGCGCCGCTGGATTGTGAGGCGCTTTCATCCGTCGTATCGCCGGGATCATCAAGACATGGGAGAGAATCCACATCTGTGACTTTGTCCTCTTTCTACTGACGTGTTACCTCATCTTTTTTTGGTTTTGGTTGAGACGTGTTACCTCATCTACTCCATTTCGTTGGGAGCATGCTCCGCCGCACCTTTTCCAACGTCAGATCTGCCATTAATGTTCGCTATTACAGTTCCTCTTCAGTTTGGGTCCGGCTACATACAAAAAGAACACTTTATTTTAGTATCGTACGTGAAATTCAGAACATTCACAGGCACGTATTTATGTGAAATTCAAATCAACAAAAATTACTCTTCTCCCTCTCCGCAGGGTTTTAGGGATCGGACCGATCCGATCCAAGATCGATTAGGACCTGATCTGGGCCAGTTTAGTGACTAGATCAGACCGATTTAAAGTTTTTGTTTTTAATTTATAAAATTAACAATCCAGGTATCGACCAATCCTGACCAATATCGTCGTTCTGACCACCGGTCTGGTCGATCCAATTTTTTTTTTAAAGACGATCCAACTTTTGGATCGGATCGCCAATCCGTATCGGGATCGGCCCGGAATGGACCGATCCGATCCGATCCACAATCCCGAGAATAAAAACCTTGCCTCTCCGTCTCTCCTTCTTCTTTATGTTGCTGCTGCAGCTGAACCGCAACAACCCACCACTGTGTACCTCTCTCTCTCTCTCTCTCTCTCTCCACCTCCATCACTGCACGCACTTCTCCTCTCTTTCTCTTCACGTGAATCACTCTCCCTCTCGGCCTCCATCGCTGCACCTTTCACTCTCTCTCTCTCTCTCTCTCTCTCTCTCTCTCTCTCTCTCTCTCTTTCGCATGCGACCAAACCACCCCCTCTGGTCACTGTAGTGACCCTGAACCTTAAGTGTGAATAATTAGTTTAAACTGAGGACTGATGTATAATTTATTAAACTGTGAAGGTCAGGTGAGCAATTACCCAAAGCCTTAATAGGCTGTAAAGACCTCAAATTAGGCTGGTCGTTTGGCCCAGTTGCTAGGAGTGTTAGTGGGGTAATACAGTATTTAGTAAGGGTTAATTAGTAATTAGCCTAGATCATAGCCACTTGATTGGTATTAGAATTTGTATTAGATCATGGAAGAGGTGGATTCCTAGATAGGAGGGAAATTGTTGCACGTACAAGGAAGAGGGGGAAGAGATGAGGAGATCAAGAGGAAAAAAAAAGGGTGAAAGAATAGAGAAGAAGAGAAGTTACTACAGGAAGAAGGAGAGAATGGCTAAAGAAGCTAAGGCAAAGGAGAACAAGGGAAAGGAAAGAAGCTAAGGCAAAGGAGAACAAGGGAAAGGCCAAGAAAAAGGTAAGAACCAGGAGGCCTAAGCCTATCCCGGAAGAGAAGAAAGAAAGAAGATGATTGATCAAGCAGGCCCTCAAGAGACGAGAAACTGGAAGAAGAACAAGATGATGAAAGGGGCTTTTCGCCGAATTATGATCGACATGAGTGTGAACGAGAGTTTGAGGTAGGATTTTTCCATAGTAGTTGTAGTGACCCTAAACCAGAACTAAGGATCTAATTGAAATTCAATTATAAAATTGGGGATCAGATTGTAAATAATAAAACAAATAGGGTGTGTTTTGATATTTCTTAAAGTTATAATGGGTTGGACTAGTTAGTTTGAAAGGACTTAATAAACTTAACTAATCTAATTAGTGTAGTGGGCCTAACTATTGGGCTTAACTAATGGGCTTAAGTGAAAAACATGTGAGACTAAGTGGGGATAGTTTGGAAAATTAACTTGGACGGAGATTAGATAAGGATTGGTTTCTAATTTAAATTAGATTGAGGTTGTTTGTGGATTAGGATTAGAAAGAGTTCTAATTAATATAAAGGTTTCCTATTGGCTGATAAAGAAGAGAAGAAATCTATAAAAGAGAGTTTAGGAGGGAGCCATGTATAGCCATAAGAAAGAAAGAGAGAAAGGGACGGCTGTAGCTGGGTTTGTGGTTGAAGAATAAGAAGAAGAAGAAAGGAAGAAAACATTTTAGAGCATAATCAAGTAAGTTGTTAATTCTGTATAAATCGTTATGGAATTTCAGAAGTTATTTATGAGAAAAATCAAGTTTAAAATGATATCATGATAATTTATGTTCATATCAATATATGTGTTTTGGATTATAGAATGTTAATATGTTGTTTAAATTATGTTTACTTAGTATATAATGGCTAAAGGATCTAAGTATACTCAATAAATATGTGGAGACTGAAATCGGATGTGAAAAGATGAGTTGAGATTACCCAAAAATTACCATAAACGTGACCCATCGGTAGGCGTCGGTACACCGACGACCCTACCGACAGGGAGTCACTGTATCCCATTGGTAGGCGTCGATACACTGACGACCCTACCGACAGGGAGTTACTGTAGGTCGTCGGTAGGCGTCGGTATACCGACTACCCTACTGATGGAATTTAATAATTTGACCATGGAGGTCGGTAGCGTCGGTACACCGACCAAACTTCCGACAATAGATCCCCGTTCCACTTCGGTAGGCGTCGGTACACCGACCAACCTTCCGATGGAGACCTGACCACCCTGATTTGAGTTGATCGGTAGGCGTCGGTACACCGACTAGCCTACCGACGAATTTGATTTAGCATAATTGACTGATTTGACTTGGGGATTGAACCATTTGACTTGGAGTTATTGCTCCACACTTGTATTATGCTTTGAGGCATAAATCTGGACATGGATTACTTGAATTATTGATATTGTGATTACATGTGATTATTATGTGAATTTGAAAGGAATCCTGTGATGGCTTCCTAAGGATTGTTTGGGTGTATGGACGCTCGGATAGCTTTCGAAGGATGTTATCATTGGAGAACCTACGGATTGTTGTGAAGGAGTCTTGTGATGGTTTCTGGCGGATTATTCGGGTGTATGGGCGCCCGGATAGCTTCCGAAAGATTCTATCACCGGAATTCCTATTGCTTGGGATATCTCGGTATAAGATGGAATCTGTTGTTGTGGATAATCGTCTTGTATGATAGACCTCCCTAGGTTAAATCCCTAAATGTACGTGGGTAAGCATCCTCTTTGTAGGCCTCCCTAGGTGTTAAACCCTAAATGTACGGAAATAGCTTCGGAAATTGAGCCCAGTAGGTTGCGAATCCTACAAAACCATGCTGTACACGTCGGATGATTGAATGTGGAGACATATTGACTGAAAGGTCGTGGACCGGGGTGTTGGTGGAGAATGGTATCAGAGCACTAGGTTAGATTGCCTAGGGTTAAGAGAACATAGAATTGAACACTAGGACTCACATGATTGAATTGTATGTTGGGTGTATAACATGCTTGTGTGTTTACTTATATGTTTGCTTAAGCATGCGAACTGTAAGATAGAAGACTGAACGTTTGTTTTGGATTTGTAGATGGCTGGTAGGAAGAGCACAACGAGTGAGGGATCATCTTCCGAAGCTAGGTTGATGTTGACCCTCAGTTGGCTGGAGTTTATCAGATTCTTGGAGACATAGCAGCTCTCTAAAGGAATCAGATGGAGAAGAATAGAATAATTGTAACTCCTGTTGTGTGGTTGGAGAAGTTCAAGAAACTTACTCCACCAGTATTTGAAGGTCTGTGAGAACCAATACAGGCTCAGAACTGGTTGATAGACATAGAAAGAATCTTTAAGGCCATAGGATTTCTTGAAGATCAGAGAGTGTCTTTGGCTACCTTTCTATTGAAGCGTGAGGCACTCCATTGGTGGAACATGGTAGAGAGAAACAGAGAGCCAGTAATGACTTGGGAAAAATTTAAGGTTTAGTTCCGAGAGACTTACCTACTTAACAGTTATAGGAGGCAGATGGCATCTGGATTTTTGAGGTTAGAGCAAGGTCCACTTACTGTGGCACAGTATGAGGCTCAATTTGCTATGATGTCCAAGTTTGCACCACACATCATCGCAGATGAGGCTGACAAGGCTGCTAAGTTTGAAGAAGGCTTGCGACCATCCATTAGGAAGAGGGTGATACACCAAGGGTTTAAAACATACTCTAGTGTGTTAGAATATGCTAGAATGGTGGAAAGGGACAACATGGGTTACTTACAAGAACAAGAGAAGAAAAGGAATAACCGAGATAGGGAGAAGACTTATATGTCAAGAGAGAGAGAGAGATGGGAATGGAGAACAAGGTTCAGATAAGAGACAAAAGACTGAAGAGAAGTCAGTTTCGGTTGACACTACAGGTAGTGCAGTGGCACCACCTCAGCCATGCCCACCACCCAAGTGTTACAACTGTGGGAAGATATGACACATTCAGAGGTATTGCAGACAACCAAGGAAGGAAGAACAAGCTGGGGCAGCAACTCGACCAATCCAGTATGTGAGAGTCAATGTCCTGATTGGGGAGACGGATGAGTGTGGTGACAAAGTGGCTAATACAGTAAATAAAAGTATTACATGCACACACTTGTTTGATTTATTTACTTTATCATGAATTAACATGATATAAACTGTGTTTGTGTGTGCGCTTGTGTTACATATATAACATGAATAAAGCATAACAAACTATATGATTGAACATTTTAGAAATCTAACTTTGCTAAATTTCGACGACGAAATTTCTTTTAGGACGGAAGAATGTAGTGAACCTAAACCAAAAATAAGGATCTAATTGAAATTCAATTTTGAAATTGGGGATCAGATTGTAAATAATAGAACTAATGGTTGTATATTTTGATATTTCTTAAAATTATAATGGGCTTGAATAATTAGTTTTAAAGGACTTAATAAACTTAACTAATCTAATTAGTGTAGTGGGCCTAACTATTGGGCTTAACTAATGGGCTTAAGTGAAAAACATGTGAGACTAAGTGGGGATAGTTTGGAAAATTAACTTGGACGGAGATTAGATAAGGATTGGTTTCTAATTTAAATTAGATTGAGGTTGTTTGTGGATTAGGATTAGAAAGAGTTCTAATTAATATGAAGGTTTCCTAATGGCTGATAAAGAAGAGAAGAAATCTATAAAAGAGAGTTTAAGAGGGTGCCGTGTATAGTCATAAGAAAGAAAGAGAGAAAAGGACGGCTGTAGCTGGGTTTGTGGTTGAAGAATAAGAAGAAGAAGAAAGGAGGAACACATTTTAGAGCATAATCAAGTAAGCTGTTAATTCTGTATAAATCCTTGTGGAATTTCAGAAGTTATTTATGAGAAAAATCAAGTTTAAAATGATATCATGATAATTTTTGTTCATGTCAATATATGTGTTTTAGATTATAGAATGTTAATATGTTGTTTAAATTATGTTTACTTAGTGTATAATGGCTAAAGGATCTAAGTATACTCAATAAATATGTGGGGACTGAAATCGGATGTGAAAAGATGAGTTGAGATTACCCAAAAACTACCAGAAACGTGACCCATCGGTAGGCATCAGTACACCGACGACCCTACCGACAGGGAGTTACTGTAGGCCATCGGTAGGCATCGATACACTGACTACCCTACCGATGGAATTTAATATTTGACCATGGCGGTCGATAAGCGTCGTTACACCGACCAACCTACCGACAGTAGATCCATGTACCACTTTGGTAGGCGTCGGTACACCGACCAACCTACCGAGGAGGCCTGACCACCCAGATTTGAGTTGATCGGTAGGCGTCGGTACACCGACCAGCCTACCGACAGATTTGATTTAGCATAATTGACTGATTTGACTTGGGGATTGAACCATTTGACTTGGGGTTATTGATCCACACTTGTATGATGCTTTGAGACATAAATATGGATATGGATACTTGAATTATTGGTATTGTGATAACATGTGATTATTATGTGAATTTGAAAGGAATCCTGTGAAGGCTTCCTAAGGATTGTTCGGGTGTATGGGCGCCTGGACA
The DNA here is from genome assembly GCA_031762675.1 of Pachysandra terminalis. NCBI lineage: Eukaryota > Viridiplantae > Streptophyta > Magnoliopsida > Buxales > Buxaceae > Pachysandra > Pachysandra terminalis. The sequence goes on from JAUPMG010149972.1 coordinate 7,773, forward strand.
GCTTCCGAAAGGTGTTATCACCGGAGAAGCTATGAATTATTGTGAAGGAGTCTTGTGATGGTTTCCGAGGGATTATTTGGGTGTATGGGCGCCCGGATAGCTTTCAAAGGATTCTGTCACCGAAATTCCTATTGTTTGGGATATCTCGGTATGGGATGGAATCTATTGTTGTGGGTAATCTTCTTGTATAATAGACCTCTCTGGGTTAAATCCCTAAATGTACGTGGGTAAACGCCCTCTTTATAGGCCTCCTTGGGTGTTAATTCCTAAATGTACGGAAATTGCTTCGAGAATTGAGCCCGTTAGGTTGCGAATCCTACAAAACCACGTTGTACACGTGGGATGATTGAATGTCGAGACATATTGACCGAAAGGTTGTGGACCGGGGTGTTGGTGGAGATTGTGACTGACTGATCACAGATAGTGGAGTGCTTTTGTATGATTGATTGGCGTGATGGAATGATTACTGTTATTTTTAATGTTTTTTTGCCATATGATGTTGTTTTACCCTGATGATTATATGCTGTTGAACTGATATAATTCCACGAAGATGGATAATTGAATTTATTTCTTACTGGGCATTCCAAGATCATGCAACCTATTATTGTTGCAGGTTAAGATGATCGGATGATGCGGTTTAAGATTAAGTTATTTTCTGTTTTTGATTAGTAGGTCAGACATGATGTAATAGGCTAGTTAGTTAATTATTTTTGGGTTGTAGGCTCTTCTGAAGCCAATTGAATTGATATTCTGCACTCTGATTGATTGTTGAAAGTATTAGTAGACTTTTACTTTTTTAATTGTGGCTGGTTTCAGCGTTCCTTGGTTGGGAACCGGAAGGTCTTACCTCGTGATCTGTGCCACCCACCTCGGGATTCGGGCACTTGGATCCGGGGCGTGACAGTAGTACGGTAGACATGTTCATAATATGTATGAAAGCTATAGCTATTAAATATATGTCTACTTGTTGCATGTGTTTGAATAAAGTGTTTATTATCTTGAATTCCTTACATTATGTAGAAATCATGATTAGGAAGAATTGTGGTCCATGTTTATGAACAATGTGAGATCTGTGATTTTGCTTGTTATTATGGAACATTGATTGATATGAGAATTAGGTATATTAATAGACTCAAAACTTAGGTTATTTGTATGTAAAGTATGTTGATTTTGTGTTTCAATCATCAACAATTGATTAATTGGAGGATTTGGCACGAAACTCGGTTGAAAAACCAATTTTTTGGGTGGTTATGCCTGCTCGGCAGGAAGCTCGGCAGCTGCCGAACCACCTACCGAGACAAGCCAACTCTCGGGCCCTGATGCCGAGGCTCGACAACTGCTGAGGTAGGTCGGCAGGTACCTCTGCAGCTGCAGAGCTCCATTCTTGCTCATTTTTCAGGGGTAGAACCTTGAGGTTATTTCTAGTATGTGTGCGCAATCGGTTTGTGCGCAAAATACCTGTATCAAAAGATATGACACAAAGTATGTTGTATACCTAGTTTGAATATGAAATAGAGTGCTGATATTGTACATTATCGTGCAATATGATTAATTGTGTTTTATTATCTCATGAATTACATGTATGTCATGCTGTTCTCTTTAAATTTCATTATGAAGTAATTTGGGATCCTTGTGTTGTGTGTAACACAAGTTAAGCTGTATTAATGTTTATGATGTGGAGGTGAATGTCTGTATTGTTGATTGCGTGCGAAGGTGAATTTCCTACATTGGGTAGATCCCGAAAGGAAAGAAGGTAAGCAATCTTGCCTAGGGTCCCATTCTCTAAAAGGAAAGATGGTGACAATCTACCTTGGGTTGTACATATCCCCTCAAAGCATTGATGGCAAACAATCCTGCCTTGGGTGTATATTCCCTAAAAGGAAAGATGGCGAGCAATCCTACCTTGGGTTGTATATATTCCCCAAAAGGAAAGATGGCAGCTTATCCTGCCTTGGGCTCTATTCCCTAAAAGAAGCGGGTTGATATCGGTGTTTGGGCAGAATGGTCAGTTGTGGAATGAGGAGTGTTTTCAGTTAGTGCCTTAGTCTTATTGGTAGTGTGAGAACAGCTTGGTTATCAGTGTATGAATAGTTATTATCAATGTTATGATAGTGGTATTATTATTGTCTGAACAGAAATATTGTCAGAATCAGAATAGTGTGATCATCAATATATGGATTTTATCATCATCAAGTGAGTGATAGTATCTTCAGCTTGAGTCTTGGTATTATGATTGGTATATGGACATCGTCTCTCTAATCCGTGAATGACTTTCATGGTGGTGATGGAATTATTGGTATTATGGCAGCATATTTGTAAATCATGCATTATGATTGCACTTCATGACATGTATTGTGTTCATACATAAGTTATTATGTTCTTTTATCATATACACATCATGATTTGTTTGAGTTATGTGAGACTTGATCATGAAACTTTATGCGATTAGGTAACCATTACTTCAATTTGTACATGTGTGTGAATTTGTGATTTTAGTAAGGCTTAAATGTATAAATGATTGTATATTATGGACTTGGTAATAAGCTAAATATCTGCTCTATAATGAATCTGCATGAATTAATTTGTTTTGTTATATTATTATGAAAGTGACTATTGTATTGCTGTGGATTTTTCCTATTGAGCTTCCTGCTCACCCTTAATTTTTTATAGATGGCTTTTTGGTATGGAACGGTAGATAGTGTCGGATGAATCATTACAAGTTGCATTAGGAAGAGTTGGATAGCAGTTGAGAGGACATAGTAGATGGTAGAGAGTGGGACATGAGAACAACTTTTTTTTAGTTTCTTTTACTTTACTTGAAGTTTTTTTAGTCACAAAGTTAATGAAACATGGTAATGATGTTGTGACAGACCTTGTTTAGTTTCAAAAGTCTTCTGCTATTTCATTAGAAGCTTTGAATTATATTGTTGTTGGCTATATGGTCATTACATGCTTTGGTTGCGGCATCCATGGTTTGGATCCGAAGGTCAAACCCTTATCAAATCCTTTGGATTTTCATGTCTCGGATTTGGGGCGCGATAGTCACCCTCTCCGGAAACCCCCCCTCTCTCTCTCTTCCGCACCTTCTTTTTCCTCTCCGCCTACCTCTCACCCTCTCCGTCTCTCCTTCTTCTCTTTGCTGCTGTTATTGCTGAATTGTAACCACTCATCACCGTGTACTCCCTCTCTACTCGTCTTCTTCTTCGACTTCATACACCTTTGAAATCTGTAAACCGACTTCATATGCTAACCTTAAAAAAAAAAAAGCCAC
>JAUPMG010149983.1:0-11043 GCA_031762675.1 Pachysandra terminalis
GCATTCAGGATTGTTTCCCTTGTCTTCCCTAAAGAGATTGATGTCCAGCATATTAACTGCAACAACAGACTGGTAATTAAAATTTGCAGAAAAGATTTTTTTCCTCGAGATGGTGACTAAGAAATTGAATTAGATGAAAAGGGGGCCAGACCCTATGTAGACTATATGTATACTGCAAGGCTAGCAAAAGAAAAATAACCAGCTAGCCTAAGTTTAGCTGATACTAAACACATTAAATAAGAAAAGAGTCCCAAACGCCCAGTAAAAAAGTGAGAATCGAGACCATGGAACTCAGGCAAAATCGAGGCCAAATGAATCAGCAGCTTCAACACCTTTAAGAGAACCTCCTGAATTCATCCCCTAACTCTCAATATACCTTTTATTCCTTTCTTTCCAAACTACACATGAAACTGCCAAGGGACATAACTTCCAAATAGCACGAGCATTTTGCTTCTCAGCTTCACTCTCCAACAGCATAGACCTCAGAGGAGGTCTGCTGGCATCGATCAACTCATGCCAAATCTGCTTAATAAGAACAAATTTTATAGGTGAAACTGCAGTGGAGGAGAGAACTGACTCGGGTTCAGTCTCACAGAGATAGCATCTATATGGGATATTCCACTGTCTTGAGATTAGATAACCAACCGTAAAAATCTTGTCCAATGAGGCATTCTAAAGGAAAAGACTGCTTTTGATGGAACTCGTCTTCCTAATTAAAGAAGCTACAGGAAAATCTGAAGTAGGGGATTCTAGATTATGAAGAAAAGACTCCGTTGAATGACCATGATCTCTTGTCTTCTCCAACAAATCCACCAAAGTATATAATTCAGCCAATGGGAATGCAAGGGAGTCATTCTCTCAATTGTTCAAAGGCCTTCTAAGAGTTGAATCCCAAGATAACAAACTGTCACCTGAACTAAATAATCTTTAATTGAAGCCTTCTTGTTGCATGCCAGCTCGTACAAAGTGGGGAATCTGAAATTGAGGCCTGAGTATCATGCCAAATCTTAATAACAAACCGTTAGCCACCTTAAATCTTATGCTCCTGGAGAATGCCTCACCAACTTAGGAATGGATTTCTATAGACCCATCCCACAGCTGCCTCGTACCAAGTTTGTTTTCCAATGTGAAGAATTCCTGCCATATTCATGAAAGATGAACTTTCTCCAAAGGCAACCCTTCTCCTCTATACCTCCATAACCATTTTCCTAGAAATGCCATAAGTTTGCCTAGAGGCCTAATCCCCAGACCCCTGCCTTCTTTGAAAAACACACCTAATCCCATTTGACCAAATAGTACGTGAAAGATTAGCCCATGCCACTCCAAAGAAAACCCCTCTATGATATCTCCACCAATCCTAGTAACACAGACAAGGACATAAATAAGTGGGTAGATAGGAAAGACAGCTCTTTATTAGAGTGAGCTTGCCTCCCATTAAAAGATGCTCCATTCCAAATGAAAAATTTACCTTGTACCAAGTTTGGAAATTTATATGTCTAAAGTGACATCAAAAAGACAATAAAACTTATTTTAAGGGCCCTTAATTGAGCTCTTAAGCACAAGCTCCAATATTAATTTTTAAAATTTCTAAAATTTATGCTAATCATTGTCACCATCTTGGTTTCAACCAACCCTCTTCCAAACCAAAATTTTGCCAAATCATACAAAAGTTTAGAACCAGGGTAAGGTAAAATGACCAGACAGTTAGAATTGCTCGAACCGTAGAATAGCTGGGTCATCATGCCAGAAAGTCAAAAACTTGTCAATCAATCCTAAACTTTTCCAATAGGTTTTACTACAATATCCAAATCAATTTTTATTTTTTTTGGTTATTGTACTTAAAAATATAATTGGGCTCTTGGTAGTGTTATAGGTGCATTCTTGCTTTATGCAAATAACTTTCTGTTAACCATTTACACAAATCGTGAAAAACCATAACCATACCAATATTTAAGCAATTTACAATAACAAGAATGCATAAAAACCATAACCATAACCATACAAGGATGCACTTTTTTCACCCTCAATTTATAATGAATCGAGAAATAGAGCTGGCAATGGATTAGGTTCAGTTGGGTTCGATCAGCATTGAGTATTAACAGGTTGATGCTCAACCTGAACTCGCTCTATTTTGAAAAACAAGAAATTAGTCAGGCTTCATGTTTACACCATGACGGTGCCCTCTAAGAAGAAGGTGCAGGCTAGACCAAAGCTGGATGGATTGGGGTTCAGGTCTATCTCGGTTGACTCTAAGGATATGTTGGAAAGTATGGTGTCAGAAGAGGAAGTTAAAGCGGCTATTGAAGCTTTAAATGGCGACAAAGCCAACAGTCCCAATGGGTTCTCATTCATGTTCTATAAGAAGTGTTGGGACATAATTAGGGTGGATCTTACGAAGGCGGTGGTAGATTTCTTTGGGAGGAACAGCCTGGGAAGAAGTGTTAATGCCACGTTCATCACTCTTATTCCTAAAAAACCGGAGGCAGAGAATCTTAACGACTTCAGGCTGATTAGCTTGGTGGGCAGCTTTTATAAAATCATCTCTAAGATTATGGCTGATCGGATCAAAAAGTTTCTTCTTGAAGTGGTTTCTCTCAACCAAAGTGCGTTTGTGGGCGGTCGCCAAAGTTTGGATGGGGTTCTTATTGCCAGTGAGTGTATATAGACTCGAAACTTTGTGAGGGAGGTAGGAGACGTTTGTGTAAACTGGATATGAGGAAGGCGTATGATCATGTTGAGTGGGACTTCTAGCTATATTTGTGGAAAAGGATGGGATTCAGCCGTAAGTGGAGGAATTGGGTGAGCATGTGTATCTCTTCGGCTTCTTTCTCAGTTTTGATCAATGAGGAAGCCTCGGGCTTCTTCAAAGCTTCAAGAGGATTACGACAAGGGGATCCTCTTTCCCTTTTTCTTTTTCTGCTAGTTTCCGAAGCTTTTAGCAGGCTTCTTCAAAAGGGTTTTGATGTCGGGTTGTTGGAAGGGTTCAAACCAGGTTTCTTGTGCCCATCCATCTCTCATCTCCTGTTTGCTGATGATACTTTGTTCTGTGGTGCATCCTTGGCTCATCTAAGGAATCTTAGAAGAATTTTGGTGTGTTTTGAAGCAGTGTCTGGTCATAAGATAATTTTTCCAAAAGCAAGATTTATGGAGTGGGGGAGGTGGATAGTATTGGAGAGTTGAGTGCTGTTTCGGGATGTGAAGTGGATTCTTTGCCTACCACATATCTTGGCATCCCGTTAGGTGCTAAGTATAAATCGAAAGTGGTTTGGGAACCTATGATGGAGAGGATGGAGAGAAGCTTTCCATTTGGAAGGGGCGGTACTTATCCAAAGGTGGGAAACTTACGTTGATTCATTCAGCCTTATCCAATCAGCCCTCCTATTTGTTGTCCCTCTTGAAAATCCCTACTTTTGTGGCCAAAAGGATGGAGAAAATTGAAAGAGATTTTTTGTGGAATGATAGAGATGACAATCATAAGTTTCATCTGGTGTGTTGGGATGAGGTATGTAAGCCGAAGGAAGATAGTGGTCTTGGGATTCATCAGATCACGGAATATAACAAAGCCCTTCTAGGTAAATGTTTGTGGAGGTTTGGGGAGGAAAGAGAGTCTTTGGAGAAAAGTAAATGGGGCATGAGATGATGGGATACAGATAGTTAGCTATAGGTCTATTACTGTTTTTTTTTTTTTGGGATTCACTCTGTATATTCTATTTCTCTCTATAAATTTTTGGACTTTGTCCCTTTCTAATACAAATATCCTTACTGATTAAAAAAAAAAAAAAGTATGGGGCAACCATTGAAGATTGGTCGTCTTTGGAATCTAGAAGGCCATTTGGGGTGGGAGTTTGGAAAGCAATCCAAAGTGTGGCTACTAAGATATCAGTTTCAGCATAGGAGATGGGAAGAGGGTTAGATTTTGGGATGACGTGGTGCGGGAATACTTCTTTGAAGTCTCATTTCCCTACCATTTTCTCTTTGGCGGTGAAGAAGGATGAGAGTGTGCGGGACGTCCATAGAAGAAACAGGTTATAAGAAACAGATTTGGATAAGAGTTGTCTAATAGACCTAAACTTTTGAAAGTATTTATATTGAAAAGTTTATGTTCCCTACAAAATTAGGACAGTAACTATTTTTTAGATTTGAATTAACTCAAGAGAGCAAGTAGTTGGATACAGAAAGAATTTCTAATACTGTAAAGGATATTTGGGGAAACAAAAAAATGGTCGGCTTCGTCTACACGAAGGCGGTAACTTCACTTTAAATATTGCATAGGTTATAAATTATAGATTACAAATGAGGTCTAAAATCTTGTGAAAAGTACCTTGCTAAGCAGGAAAGCAAATCGAGAATATGAGCTTGGAAATGTCAATCAAAGAACCCATGTGTACTGCCCATCGACAAACACAGGTTAACAAATGGCTGAACATTGAAAAGATTCTTCCAAATCCATGAATGGTAAGGCTTAGAAACAATATAAAAGCAAGTGATGGGAGATCTTTGAAAGAATATTTCAACCTTCGGCCGTTTGCTATTTTTCCTTTTTCTATAATTTTATTTTTATGAATGACATTTATGGATTATTAAAATAGCCGATTATTTGGTGGTTCCTCTACCAGTTTTGAAAAAGAAGAAAATATCACAGATAGACACACAGAAAGATTCCTTGATCTTGTTTGAGGAATTAAAATTGAAGGTCCTTTGATTGTGTACACGTAGGAAAATGAGTTAAAGCTTAAAATAGACATTTGGTTAATAAATCTATATTGAATGTAAAGGGGGAGGTGCCTTAGAGAATGTGTCAAAAAAGCAAATTCTTTATTCCAAAATAACCTGTGACCTACCCGGGGTCGGGTGGACCCTTGGTTTTTGAGTGAGTTTAGAGTTGCCACTATCCATTGGATTAAAGGTGTGGATTAATCAGCAGTACTAGAAGCAAGCAACTCCTCAAGGAAGAGAATCGAAGTCTTTTTCACCATCATTTTCAAGGCAAAAGCACGAGACAGATACGATTGGGGAGGACTGATTTGCTTAAGACCAGAATGCTAACTTAGCAATAGCAATAAAGTATTAAGACTTTCCCTCAGACCTCAGACCCTCGACAGATTGAAGAGTAGAACGGGAAGATTTACAGAACAAAGACAGAAGGCCAGGGATAAACTTATTGAAAAGATTCCTCATGGACGGATTCACCGATTGAAGCACTGGTCACCTATGGCTATGAGTTTATCAACTAATTGCAAAATAGACCGAAATTGTGATTTTCCAAGGTGGTCTAACCAGTATGGATAAGGAGGTTTAGTTAAGAGAGTGTCAAGGTGTTAGACACCCACTCTCCTCCGATTCAACCTGTTATCCGGTTCAAAATTATTTGTGCAATTTAGAAAAAAACATTAAAAAAAGTCAACCTAAAACTTACAACTCATAAAAAATAAAATAATCAAAAATAAGGAAAATCTAGAAGATTCCTTAAACTTTAGAAAGTAAACCCAAAAATATCATTTTAACCAAAATTAACATCTAAAAAAATCTTTAAACTAGTCAAAATGTCTCAAAGCCCTAAAAATATCATAAGCTAAGTTGTAAAAGGAAAAAAAAAATGCAGCACCACTCCAGAATTTTCCAAAATTATAGAGAATAAAGAAAAAAAAACCTATGGTAACATTTTGGCTTACAAAGAAACCTACTGTCAAACTTTCATGTCAAAGGAAAATATATGACTACTATTAAATGAACGTGCTAGACCCATCATACATTCCGGAGCAACAGGACAAGCATTAGGAATGGGATTAATTCCTAATCTACACAAAAATTCATGTTCTGTCTCATTCACAAAAATGAAGCATTTTATTAAATTCATTATGGATTGTACTCAAGAAAATTTCAGAAAATGAACAAGCAACTTCAGAAAACCCATCACAAACTGTATATACAAATGCCAATAAGAAGGCTCCAATTTCATAAAACCTGATCTGTAATCCTGATGTGAAATGAACAAAGATTCTAAAACAAAGAATTACATGATGACTAAAAATTAAACTCAATGAGCACAAATAAAGTGATTGAGGATTACCTGTAATCCTAATGTGGACTCCAATAGCTCGTTGTCCTCTGGCTTTGCACTAATCCTCGTGTTTTGAACTCTGTGTAGGACCAAGCGTGAGCAACAGCAACGATTGAAGGTGTTGTAGAATTGTGATTGACCTGAGCTACAGGTAAGGTTCTTCGAAGATTCGCGGGCTTTCAGCCGTGAATAAATAAGGGAAGAAGATGAAGAAGATGGAAATGATATGTGCGTTGAAGGATGGAGAGGAGGATTTGGTGCTTAGTGAAAAGAAGAAGAAGAGGAGGAGGAGAAGGAGGAAGAAGAAGATGAAAAGAGAGAAGGAGGCTTATCAGAGATCCGAATGCGCCGGAGTGGGTGATTACCGGAGAAAAAGGGGAAGAAGAGTTGCAGAGCTCTCTCCCTTCCAAAACCCAGCAAAAAATCCTCAAAAGTCGAAGAACTCTCCCGTTTTCTATAGAAACGTCCCTGGGTTTCATAGACAGGGACCATATTGTAATTAGAAAGACAATGAGGTTATAAAAGAAAAGAATATGAAATTATTCTTTTTTTTTTAAATAGGAGCTGAAATGTAATTAAAAATTAATTATAATTATTTTTGGAAAAAATGAGTCGCTTTTCAATTAGTTAGAAGTTTGGATAGACTTTATGATCTAATCTCTAACATCAGATTGAGACATTGAGATTCTATTCCGAGTTTGGATAGACTTTATGATCTAATCTCCAACATCGGATAAAGACATTAAGATCTTACTCCGAGTTTGGATAGACTTTATGATCTAATCTCCAACATCGAATAAAGACATTGAGATCCTATTACGAGTTTGGATGGACTTTATAATCTAATTCCCAATATCGGATAAAGACATTGAGATCATACTTCGAGTTTAGATAGACTTTATGATCTAATCCCCAACATCGAATAGAAACATTAAGATCCTATTCCGAGTTTGGATAGACTTTATGATCTAATCCCCAACATCGGATATAGACATTGAGATCCTGCTCCAAGTTTGGATAGACTTTATGATCTAATCCCCAACACCAAATAGAGACATTGAGATCCTATTCCAAGTTTGGATAGATTTTATGATCTAATCCCCAACATCGGATAAAGACATTGAGATCCTACTCCGAGTTCGGATAAACTTAAGGATCTAATCCCAACATTAGATAGAGGCATTGAGATCCTACTCCAAGTGTGAATCGGCTTTATGATCCAATCTGACAGCGACGTCATGATCCCACATTGATATTGACATTGTGTGGTAACCTTATGATTCCATGCAGATGCTAAGAGGTTTGCTACTCTCAAAAGGCACTACAGCGGCCTAACCCACCTCGAGATGGACAATTTGTCATCGAGTTAATAACCTCGACTTGACTGTTGTGGCAAGGTTCACATTGTATGGTTGTTACATTGGAAGCCCTCACATGTCAAGGGGTTATCCGAGAAACGATAACACTACTCTATCAGTATAGACTTTGTCTTACACCCCAAGTTTTGAGTAAGGGAACTGTCACGCCCCAAAATCCGTAGCACAAATCCCTATGCGGGAGGACAAGGATTTCAAGGTGAGACCTCCGAGTTCTAATCCTGGAACGCGGATTACTATATCAATTACAAGGAAATAAAAGCAACGTAGATTACTTTCATTAAATATTCAGAGTACATAAGCAAAAAAAAATAAATAAATTACATAACTCATGTGACTTCTAAAATAGTCACATGACTCAACAAAATTACACATGGTAATAAAATGTATATAATCCATTACCTTCAAGAATTACCATAAATTATGTAGCCAAACTACAGAGACTAAAATGATCAAGACACATCTGATACTTATCCATCCTCACAAAACCTCAACCTAAAACATAATAAGTCGCATGAGCTTAGAATGCCCAGTAAGACCATATCTGTCACCAATCCTTGTACAACACCATCAACGAGGTAATCCAAGAATTTAACAAAATAGAGAAATATAATAACTAGTAACTCAAATCGCATAGTTTTACAAGAATGATATGGAGTATGAAATGTAATGATGTGTTATTCAAATGATCCTATATGATATGCTCAATCAAAGAAATGCAGATGAAGTGTGATATGCAATGAGATGTACTAGGAAAATACTCCCTATCAAGTGAACCTCATTGCTTGTTTCACCGTTAAGAACCAATTCGGGACACAGGTCACCAGAAACAGTCGGATGCCCCTCTCTCCGTTCAAGGTCGCTAACCCATGCTACGAAGGCCACCACTTGCTGATTTTCGAGTGTAATTACTCGAGGTGTAGCCAACCGTATAGGAGTACGTTGAAACCTACCCTTATTTAAACAGGACTTTCACCTGTGGGTGTAGTCAACCCAACCAGGAAACCTCTCAAGGAATTCCCATGCTCTCTTCCTGGGTGCACTTAACAATCCAAACAAGCCTAGTATGCATGCAATTATTAACTTATGACTCAAATGATAACTCCCATCAGAAGTTATCCATGCGCCCATACACGCGGATAATCCAATTGGAAATCATCATAAGTTTCCTACTCAATGTACAAACCAATCCAAACTATTCTATCCGTCGCTGCCCGGTTGACCGGACAAACTAATCAATCCAATATCAGTAGGATTTCTAGTGATAACACTCTTCGGAAGCTATCCGTGCACCTATACACACGAATAATCTGTCAGATGCCATCACGGGTATCCTTTCCATTAATACAACCAAACCAAAACAATATTAATAGTCCACTTCCAATCATCAAACACATGGAGTTCACAACCCCAGGTCAAGGTCAAGTCAATAGGATAGTCTGTAGTGTAGGGCGTACCGTGGGACTCGAAGTTGATTCCCCACAGGTAAGCTAGAGCCTTCAAACCATACTTTGATTCCAAAAATCGATCACTAATTGGTAGGGTAAGGAGTGTCGTGGAACTCAAAGTTGATTCCCCGCAAGTAGGCTAGAGCTTTTAGATCAAACTTTGATTCCAAAGATTGTGCCCCACTTATATGGCACCAATCCCCAACTCAAAACCACCAAAATCCAAAGTCAATTCCCATCGGCAGACTCACCGGTGTACCGGTGCCTGCCGGTGGGGTGTTTACAGTGCAATTTAAGCCCCTGTCGGCATGCTCATCGGTGTACCGGTGCCTGCCGGTAGAAGCCACCCTGTGTTTTTCTAGTCTCTATTGGCAGGCTCACCGATGTATCAGTGCCTGTCGATGGATCTCGGGATAGAAATCCCAGATCTGATTTTGGAGTTTCCCAAATGCTACGAAATAAAACCCAATAAATTCTAAGGTACATAAATCAATTATTTTCATTTAAATCATCAATCAAATCAACTAATCACTCATATCATTTATGAATACAAATCCAAAACGAATCATCAAACATTTTGACGTAAACACACCAAATCAGAAATCACATGATATTCTATACAAATCATACAGAAAATTGAACTTACCTCTCTTGTGCTGAGATCCAGATCTGGGTTCCGGTTCCTTCTTCTTCCTTTCATTTCTTCCATTCTTTCTTCTCCCTTCTTCCTCCTTTCCTCTTCTTCTTCCCCACCATGTTGGACGGTTCAGGGTTTGCTCTCTAACCCTCCTCACTTGCTTATGTTCTCACGAGCCTCCTAATCAGACCTCAAATGGATATGGAATGTGGGTTATGACAGAATGGAAACTACTTTCCATTAACCCACCATCTCACACGTGAAACCATGCTTACAGGTATGAATTCAAGTGTTATAATTACAAAGGTCACCCCTCAAATAAACTAATTAGACTAAGACTCCAAATCAGAAATTTTGTCTCAACAACTATCCAACATTTAATTAAATTTTTAAAACCATACAATTAATGTTAGAAAAATACCCAATAAATCTTATAAAAAAAATTTCATTATTTTTAATAATTAGAAATCAGAATTACCAGATTCAGATCATTGCGAGAACTATTTTGGGAATGATGATAGCTCAAGTATAGGATTACTCGAGATTGTGAGTAACATCGTGCGACAACATTGAGAGATTTTCAACCCGATGTTGTGGGTTATCATACTCGTTATCGCATTACAATAACTTAGCCCAAGGGGTTATCCCCTAGGGAACCTCACTCAGGGACAATGTCCCGAATTTTTTAAATCATATGGATAATAGGACAAAAGGGGGAGAAATATCGAGATATCTTGCAGCCCAGAGAGACGTCCCATCAAGCCCATAGCGGTTGTTGGCAGATTGATCAGACCCTCATTGGCAATGTCACGTCAAAAGGCTCGTTATCGCATTACAATAACTTAGCCCAATGAGTTATCCCCTAGGGAACCTCACTCAGGGACAACGTCCCGAATTTTTTAAATCATATGGATAATAGGACAAAAGGGGGAGAAATATTGAGATATCTTGCGGCCCAGAGAGACGTCCCATCAAGCCCATAGCGGTTGTTGGCAGATTGATCAGACCCACATTGGCAATGTCACATCAAAAGGGACTGAGCATAAGACAGAGGTTGCTTGCACACTTGTATAAGGTGACAAGTAACAGTCAACGTATGGGCGAAGCCGCATGGAAACATCCTACCGTGTCTAACCCTTGATGACTGACACTTGTCACTCTGGGCCTCGTATCCTCTACAGCTTAAGACTTGCAGCAATCCATACAGCAATGTTGGATTGCTGCCATGAGGATTTAACCCCAAACGCTAAAACGTTAGTTTAACGGCCATTTTTTTATTTTATTTTTTAATCTTTGAAATTTAACACACCCACCCGAACCTATCTTCTTCTTCTTCTTCTGCATTCTCTTCTTCTTCTCTTCCTAATACCTACATTTTCCAACCTCTTCTTCTCTCCTCTCATCGGAATAGCTGTTGCACCTCTTATAAGAGCTTCTCTCACCACTCATCAACCTCACCCTTCCTCATCAACATCCCAACCTTGAAGCTATTGTTCAAGAAGTACAAAGATAAGAAAAATA
>JAUPMG010150004.1:0-11043 GCA_031762675.1 Pachysandra terminalis
GAGAGAGAGAAGCATATATATATATATATATAAAGAGAGAGAGAGAGAGAGAGAAAGCATACACTCTGATTGCTGTACAGGTTTTGATTTCCTTAATCTACTATTGCATAATACCAAGTTGTGAAGAAACACAACTGCTTTACAGTTAGTGAAATTTTGCACCAAAAATCTAACCGAAATTCACTAGTTTATTGGGCATCAACTAGGCGGCACTTCACCCATTTCATATGAAGGTTCATTAGCCCAGATGACTTGACTACAAAATTTCCAATTTATAACACTACATGGAACTTGACTGCCTCGTTAACTCATTCCATTACTTTTTGGTCTAATTTTGCTAGCACAACCAAGAGTTTCAATTGTTCTTACTCAATCAAATATAATGACAACTAAAAATGACTTACCAAACAAAGGCAATAGAGTATTTTGAAAATTTTCCATCATAGATTATCTACATTTATGGTAGATGTGTTGAGAATATATGGTTTCAAGCACATCAACCCCCAAAAATCCACACACAAAAAATCATAGATCCATAGCCCGTGTTGGTGAGTACAGTACATCAATCAATTAAGCACACATACACGTGCGGTCACACACACACACAAAAGATAGATCCATATTGATGTTAAGTAATCAATCTCTTATGCTAAATGTAGTAATGGCCCCTATTGTAAATTATCTCAGCATTGGCAATGAATCTTTGTATTTTTTAAGGTTTCACATACCCATAAGAAATTAAAAAATAAAGTAATAAATTGAAATGAAAACTAAAAAGTAGAAGAAACCCTAAATGGATGAACAACACAGTGCAGAGCTTTAGATGCAGTAATTGAATATCAAATCCACATATATTTAATCTAAATTTAACCTAATAACCAAAATACCATTAACTGAACATCAAATCCCCATAGAGTTAACCTAAATTTTAGTAGTAAGACTTACTTTTTCTAGAAACCAAGACAAATTAAAGTATTTAGAGGGGTCAAAATCAATCTAAAAATAAAATAGCAGTAAGACTCTTAAAAGTGATAACTGATTTGTTCAAAACCAATCTAAAAATAAAATAGCATACCAATCTGTAAGAATCAAATAATTCCCATAAAATTGAATGCTGATAATAATAATCCTAAAACAAAATTATCAGCCAACCATGAATCAAAACAAAGACCTAATCTAGAGAGAGAAGTGAGGGCGTCGGAGAGGTGAGGGTGTCGGAAACCAACGGACGGCGGGCGAGTACGGTGATTGACTGACGGCACACGAGTACAGATGATGACTGGTGGTGAGCGATTGACTGCGACAGAATGACGGTGAGCAAGAAGGAGAAGGAAATGGCTGAGCGAGAGGGATTTGGGAAGAAGAAAGAGAGCGCGGGAGTTTTCGCATGAAAGAGAAGGGATTTCGCGGGGTGGGTTATAAACCATTTATCGGCGGTCTTTAGAAAACCGCCGACAAATAAAAACCGTACTCGACAGTCCTTAAAAGACTGTCGATCAGTACTAACACTAACTCAGCAATCCATTTAAACTGCTGAGGTAACTGAATTGGACGGCGGTCTTTAAATGACCGCCGCTAAATAGCTGGCAAAACCACTGTGTTTTGTAGTGCTTACTGGGCATTCCAAGCTCACGCAACTTTTCATGTTGTAGGATGAGGTGTGATGGGGATGGATAAGGACTCGAGGCTGTTCTTACGTCATTTCAGTTTTGGTACTCTATGCTTTTGGGAACCATGGATAATTTTTTATGTAATAGGATTGTCTGTTTCTTATGTTGTGTATTTATGTTGGGACATGTGACTCTTCTGAAGTCACATAGGTTATGTAATTGATTTTATTTTGCTTCCATACTATGAGGTTTAATGAAAGTAGTCTTTAATTATATGCTGCCTGCAAGGGGTTTATGCTACGAGTTTTGGGGCATGACAGATTGGTATCAGAGCAAAGGTTATTCAGAGCAATGGTTTTTCAGGAAGTTATTCATCTTAGGTTTTTACCTAAGTTTTCAAGGTTTTCTAAGTCGGTTGGGATTAGAAGTCTAGTGAATCTAGGAATCACGTAAAAATATGAAGCTAAGAAGGAGAAATATAGAAAGTTGAACTAGAAAATTGTTTACTGATTGATAACAGGCTTGCTTGTTATATTTGCACGGTTGTCTACTTACGTAAATGATAGAATATTAAAGGGATAGATATGTGAGGATGAGAATGAGTGTTGTTTGCTGATTGTGCACCTTAAAGGGTACTTTCTGAAAGATACTGAAGGATGGTAAGGCCACCATTTCTGAAGATCCAAGGATTGAACTTTAGGGATGTATTGTGTGGAAAGCATACTATGTTGGGAAGAACAATAGGATATAAGCACCAGAGGCTTACAAGATGTTGATTGCTAAGACATATATAAATGTAAAATCCTAATACTAACCAAGTACCTCCATAAATATAAGGGAAGATATAGTTGCAAATACATTTATCCTTAGAATTTATGAAAAGGAGGGTGTGTTAGCATAATTATTAAGAAATGATAAAAGACATGATATAAGTTATTTATGAGGTACTATTCCCAAAGTATGATTGATGAATAACCAGAAGATGACTTGGATTAATAAAGTGAGAATTAAAAATAAAAGGAAATTGTAAAGAGTCTCTAGTGAGAATTAATGCACCAATAATCTATAAAAAAATTTCCAGAAAACTTAATGTTATGGATTGAAATGCGATGTGTACTGACGGTCTAGATGCGATTCCAGGGGGTGATATTAAATGAATATGAGTGTGATTTGATCAACTTAGAAGGTAAATATTATGTGTGATTTAATTGTAGAAGGGAAACGGTCAATATACAAAAAATTAAAAATAATTATTTATGTGAGATTTGGGCGCCGGCAGCCACTGGCACATCGTCAGTGCGGGGCTACCGAGGCCGCAATACCCATTTAACTCTTTTGGCTTGGTATTTTTACCCCATTACACTTCTAACTTTACCTAAACGCCCCTTTTCCCCTCTCTAAAACCTTTGGAGCATTCTTAAGCCTCCATAATTTCCTTTGCTAGCATTCTCAACCATCTTTACCCATGGCAAGAACAAAGAGGTTTACAATCCTAACCCACTCAAGAGGACTCGAGCAGCGACTCGGAGAGTGCAAGAAGAAATCATAGAGACATCGCAACTGGAACCGGAATGAGAAGATTATGTGGAAGAAGACGAAGATTACGTCAACGAAGAAGAAACCTCCGGATCTGAACCACGGGCACTGCCACAACGACAACTAATGGAGGTTGAGAAGGTTATATCACATACCTTCTTCAACCGACTCGTTATCATCGAGAGGTCGGTGATGATTGAGCATGTGAGACCATATGGAGTAGTCAACATTCCTAGGAGAGTGAAATGACTCCCTATTCTATCTTGGGGCGGGTCAGCGTACCTTGCCATTGCACAATTGATGTACTCGTCCATGGTATCCTGTAATAACCTGAACCAATTAAGAAGTAATTAATTATATTTAAAACTTTAATATGAGTTTATCTACCCGTTTGATTTATAATCGGAGTTTAACCGACCATGAGATTACTATGATGTGATTTGCTACTATGTCATGCTTAGTACTATAGTTAAGCCCTTGTGTGAATAAAATTTATTTTGTATTTGTGTAAAGTGAATGATGAGGTGTATGGTAGGGATGAAAGTGTTTAGTAATAGATGGTTTATATTGAGTAGTGTAAAAGAAGGGTTAGGATTGAAGTATTTAGAAATAGAGTAAGGGGGATGGTGACACGTAGCATGGCGTGGATTGAAGGAGAGAAGAAAGAAAGGAAAGGGCATTTTGTGTCTTGAGAAGAAAAGAATAGAGAGAGAGGTTGGAGAGTTAAAGGCTGAAGAAGGGAGGATTCAAAGGGGAAAACGTGGATTTTGCTTGAAGAAAAGATAGTAAGTCGTGATTTCATGGACCGAATGATCGTCGAGCTTGAATTTCTGGGCCACGGGCAGACACTTCGGTGAGCCGAAATTCCGCCGAGGTTGAATGCCAACCTAAAAGACCACCGAAAGGACTTTGGGGCGCCGAGAGCTAATTCGGTGCGCTGACATAGTCGCGTAGAAAGTATTCCCTAGAAAAGTAGGCGAATCTCAGAGTGGGTCGCCGAGAAAGTAGTCCCTGGAAATGTTGCCGAATCTCAGAGTGGTTCGTCAAGGAGGTCGCCGAGATGTGCATCGATGCACCGAAGGGAACACCGAAGAGGTTGCCGAGAAAGCAGGTTCTGGAATTGTCACCGAATCACAGGGGAGTTCCCCAAGGAGGATGCCGAAAGGGGCTTCAGTGCGCCGAAGTCTACATGGAAGACTACCCTAAACCTGTAGATTGGATTAGGTAGTTTTAATATTGATAATACACTTGTGTAGTTTAGGACTGACAACACTTTGCTTACATAATGTATGTTGTATGACTTAGTACAAACTTGTGTGTATCTTGGAGTTGTGCATTGTGTGAAATGGGTTGTTGGATTGTGATATGTTCTATGCTTATATACAATGAGATGCATGATGAAATCATATGCCATACCTAATGCACCCTGTACACAAGTCATGCATAAAGCATAGTAGTTAGATGCACATAGTATGATACTAGCATAACTGTTGTCTTAAGTTCAAATGAGTGGTGTGAATTGATGATTTGAGTGATATAGATAGATGCATGAGTAGTTTGGATATACTACACCCTGTACACCAAAATGTATGATTAGTTAATGTGCACAGTGTCACTTCACTATTTCACTGCATAGCATAGACTCTAGACCCTAGTTGGTCAAAGAGGATAACCTTGTATTCCGAGACCTCAAGGTTGCGTCTCGTGACGGGACATGAGTGTGGTGTGAGTATCACATCTAGGTAGGGACTGGCTAGATTTAGTTGAAAGCGTAGCTAACCCAACAGACTTATTCTTAGCCCGAGGGCTCCGGCCAAGGACAAGAAAATATAAGAAAGGACCTCTTTAGTTAGGTCAGCTAGTCGTGTTTTCATGAGGGATACTGCAGGTGGCTGCAAATCTCAGTCTGCCGGCCACTGATCAAAACTAAGTGGGGGGATTGTGCCTCCTAGGTTGAAAACCCTTAGAGCTACGCGATATCCTTAGAATAGCCCTATTCCCATGGACCGTATATACGAGGGATGAATTCAGGTTGCTGGGACATCCTAGGGAAATTCAGGTTGCTGGGATACCCCGAAATAGAGGTTGGATCATGAGGAAACAGATTAGATTGACTCTCTAACAGAGTTGCATTTGCACAACATTTAGACTTGTTCGTTAGCTCACCTTGGTGAGGTTCTGTAACTTAGGATGTATTGCATGCGTAGTCATTAATTGTTTGGCTTCTCTTATGATTTAGAATTGAAAGAAATGAAATGTAGAAAACATCAAGATAGACTTATACATTCTTGAAATCATAGTACTTACAAGCTTCTAGCTTATGCTTTTTAGCAATATATTTTTCAGGGTCCATAGTAGAGGACGTGGTTGAGGAGGAATCAGTGAGGGAAGTAGGAGAGTTTGAAGAGGAAGACGAATTCTATTCATACGAGTGATCCTAATGTAATGCCTTGTTCATACTCTGATAACCTTATTTTGATTTATTTTGTTGATACCTTTGTTGGTATCTAATTGTAAATTTGATTTAGAACCTCGAACTGTTTTCTTAATTTCCGCTGCACATTTGTAATTATGTATTACATTTTCTTTACAAATTTTGAAATGATGGTTTAAACTTGATAGTACTATAACAGTTATTCAACTGCCACGCTTCTTACAAGGAAGTGAAGGTCGTAATTCAGACTCCTCTATGCCCTAAGCGGTCTCACGAGTTTGGGTTGTGACATATCCTATAACGATAGAGGTATGTTTATTCAGTTGGAGATCCAAGGGAGGTCGCACCTTTTGAATTTTCCATTGGTGGCAGAGATCATGGGTTTGACCATGAACCCCACGATGATTTATTTACCTGAGCTCAAGAGGTCAGAGCGAGAAGAGATCATACGTAGATTGTGTGGTGAAGTAGTGAGATGGAGAGAGGACAACACTCTTTCGGCATCCGTCATGTTACCACAGCATCGCATCTTGCACAACATCTTCATCAGCAACGTATACCCGCGATTGTGGAATAGTAACGACTTGGATTCACACATAGTTCAAACCTTGAATCAGTTGGCATTAGGGCAGTAGCCTTGCTTGCCTAGTTTGATTATGTAGCACATCATCTGGTGTATCTTCCACCCGCGGAAGAAGAATCAGCCACCATTTGCATGCCCAATGACTGCACTTGCTCAGAGGTGGGGAGTATCGATGCCTTCACAGAGAGATGAGGACCGAGTACGACCATTATCCAACACCAACATCTCGGCTATGGGGATTAGACCGCCACAACCCGAAGTGACTAGTAAAGAAAGAGAGAGAGCAAGGAGAGAGTGGACACATCAATCTAACCCACAATAGGATGCCCTACAACCGCCGTAGTAGGATGTTCCACAGCAACCTCAGCAAGAAGCATCCACATCTGCTACAACATCTAGATTCCCCGCTATGCATTATGCGAGGAGGGATAACACCATTGAGTTCAGACTAGCGTCTCTAGAGAGGACCACATCAGAGATCAGGATTGAGGTCCAAGAGCATAGATCTGTGTAGTGACCCTAAACCAGAATTAAGGATCAAACTGTAATTAAAAGAAAGTTGGGGGAGTTTACTAAAATTTCTTAAACTAGTATTGGGACTAAATAGTAATTATTTAGGGTTTATTAGTGATTAATAGAAATTATAAGGTAGCAAAGTGTAATTAGCAAAACTAACGTTAGTTGGAATAAGGAATTCACGTGCAAGTGAGGAAATAAGAAATAGGCATAGATTAATTAATATGTATTCTTCTAGAAGGGTTATAATTAAGTTAGATAATTAAGAAAGAATTAGAATCAATAGAGATTGGTATTGGAGGGAAAATAGGAAGTTTTCTAATTAGAATAGGAGAATGTGCGTTGGATTTAGAAGGGGAGATTGGGTTGCTGTTATAAAGAGATGGATTGGGAGAGATCGTCCATAGCAAAGCAAGAAAGGAAGATTAGGGTTTTGTAGAGAGAAAGGAAAAGAGAAAAGAAAGAGAGAGGTTGTGGCTGGGTTGACTGGAAGAGGAAGAAGAAGAAGAGAGAGGAAGAACATACTAGGATCAAAATCAAACGAGCATAATCGGTAAGTTGCATTTTCTGTATAATCCTTTTGGAATTCCGGAAGTCGTCATTGCATGATCTGTTTATTATTGATATTATGAAGTATGAATTGTATTAAGATTGATTTTCTGCCCTTATATGTGTGTTTGATGTATTTCTATGAACTTGTAGAACACTTGATGATTTCCAGATTTGATCATGATATGTATTTAAATTGTTGATTAAAAGCATGTTAAATGAGTTATTAAATGTTTACGCATGTTTTCGGAGTTATAGGCATTGATTTATGATGTTTAGAATGTATGTGATAGCATAGAATTGGATTCTGAGGCCAAAAGAAAAACCCAGAAATCGTGCAAATCGGCAGGCTTCGGTCCACCGACGCCTCTGCCGACAGAGACTGTTTTATAGGCCAATTTTGCAATTGGGCAGGCTTCGGTCCAACGACGCCTCCGTTGACGACCCTAAGATTCACAGAGACGTTTCGGTCCACCGACACCTCTGCCGACAAAGACTTGTTTTTAGTGCAATTTAGGTGTTCGGCAGGCTTCGGTCCACCGATGCCCCTGCCGAAGATCCAATAAATACCCAGACCTGATTTCTAGAATTGTTTGACTTGAGTGACTGATCAATTGAACTTGTGGAATGAATGTGGACAGTAAATAATATGAGTTGCATGAGATGATTATAGTTGATTGTGCATGTATGCCATGGAAAGGAATTGTGTGATGGCTTCCTAAGGATTATTCGTGTGTATGGGCGCACAGATAGCTTCCAAAGGATGTTATCACTGGAGATCCGACTGATTGTGGAAATGATATTTGTGATGTTGTTTGAAGGATTATTCGTGTGTATGGGCACATGGGTAGCTTCCAAAGAACCTTATCACCGGCAATCCTACTAGTTGTTGACGGTTGAGTCCGAAAAACTGAGCATCAATGGATGGAAATATGAAAGTTGTTGTTGTGGGTAATAATCTTGAAAAAAGACTTCCCTGGGTTAAATCCCTAAATGTACGTGGGTAAAATTCCTCTTGGAAGGCCTCCTTGGGTGTTAATCCTTAATTGTACAAAAGAGCTTCGAGAATTGAGCCCGGTAGGTTGTGAATCCTATAAAACCACGCTGTACATGTGGGATGAATTGATTGTGGAGACATATTGACCATAAGGTCGTGGATCGGGGTGTTGGTGGAGATTGTGGACCGGCTGATCACTGGATAGTGGAGTGCTTCTTGTGCATATGTGATTGGCTTTGTGGAATTCTTATGCATTACAAACTTGACTGATATGATGGGAACAACATGACATGATTATTGCTATATGATTGACTTCATGCCATGACAATTACCATGATGTTGTATGTTGTTTGGACTAACGTTGTTCCATGGGGATGGTTGTCGGAATTCTTTCTTACTGGGCATTCTAAGCTCACGCAACTTATTTATGTTGCAGGTCAAGATGATTAGCGTGGACTTGATTCTTTTTGATTATTTATGGTTTTAATGTAATAGTTTAGATTTGATGTAATAGGATAATTAAGTAGTTATTATGGATTTGTAGGCTCATCTGAAGCCAAGCTTTGATTTATTTATTTTTTCTTCCACACTCTGATTTGATTTATAAAAGCAATTATTAGATTTTATTATTGGTCGGTTTGTTGTTAGCCGCGTTCCATGGTTGAGAACCCGAAGGTCTCACCTCGTGATCTATGCCACCCACCTAGGGATTCGGGCATCGGGATCCAGTGCGTGACAATCTGCGTGGGAGAAAGCTACTGAGAAGATAGTGCAGTACTTATATGAGATAGCTTCGTCCTACCGTAGGAACTATAATGCGATTCCACCATCACTACCAGTGCAATAGCTTGAGCAGCAACATGATGATGTCGAGGAGCACAGAGATGATGCGTAGAGGGCATGCTGGCCCAACTTGCTAGGAGGGAGAGGAGATGGATCACCATTTACTTATTGTGTTATTTTAGTTTTATGTTTCTGAGTTATTTGTGGTATGAGGCAGTAATGATAACTGCTATTTGTGAATTTGAGACTCCTATGGAAAGTCATGTTATGTTTTGAACATATTGATGAATGGATGGCTATTTTGTGAAATTCGAATGATACGAGTAGAATGTGAATGGTATGTTTGTGTTCTAGCTAATGTTAGCGTTATACGATGTGTGGATGTATGAATGTTAATGAATTTCCATATTTTTCAAGATTGCTCCGATCTGAGGACTTTACCTTATGTAATTTCAGGGACGAAATTATTTTAAGGGAGGTAGGTTGTAATGACCTAAATCCAATAAAATAACATTTTATATAATAAAAATGATAAGAATATTTTATAATAATTAATTGGCATTTTTCTGAATTTAAATTGTGTTAGTTTGTAAGATAATAAGAACAGTGGGTTGATTTTAAAACAAAATGGGGGGGGGGGTCTAGGTGTAATTATAATGTATGATGGGAATTTCTCATAATTTAAAAAAAGATTTTCAAATT
This sequence comes from Pachysandra terminalis, assembly GCA_031762675.1. NCBI lineage: Eukaryota > Viridiplantae > Streptophyta > Magnoliopsida > Buxales > Buxaceae > Pachysandra > Pachysandra terminalis. The sequence goes on from JAUPMG010150004.1 coordinate 9,711, forward strand.
TGAACGCAAGAGGGATGTGTGGGCTACGTGGGTGTCGTGGAGTTGGAATGGTGAGAGAAAGAAGGAAGGTTACCATCCTCCTCTCCCTCATTTTCCATCTCTTTGTAAGATAGTTTAGGAGAGTTTCAGTGAGTTGTTAATAAGATGAGAAAGGGTGAGAGCCTAACCCTAGCCGTCCATTTCAGTGAAGAAGAAGAAGAGGAAAAAAGAAAGAAAGGAAGAGGAAAAGTTTCAAATCAGAATCTAAACACACAGAAAGGTAAGTCTTATTTTCTGTATGATCAGCTTGAAACATTGTGTTGATTTCCGATTTGTGAATTATGTTAAAATGCACGATTTATCTATTTGATTTGTGTTAATTGATGGTTCATGTATTCCGATTGATTTTTTCATGTTTTTAAATGTTTATACTTGTTCTATGCGATTTCGGATTCAGTGATCTTCTATTTTATGGCTTTTGGAGCAAATTCTAGGATTCTGTCTTGTGTCCCATTGACAGGCATTGGTCTACTGACTAGGCTGCCGACGGGTATCATTTTGGTTTAGAGAACATAGGTTCCTCAACCCATCGGCAGGCACCGGTACACCGACCAGGCTGCCGACATAGATATGTTTGAGAAAATACAGGTTGTCGAGAGGGGTCTTATGAGCCAAACAAGTGTGCTTTTGGTTTTTTGGGATCAAGAGAAGGTATATGGGCTTGGACCCACCTGTGGAGGACCTAATTGAGTTTCCACAACACACCCCCAGACTTGCTGACTAGATACAGGTATTGGGGTTTTGATCCCATTTGTTTGATAAGTGGTATCATCGACCCTTGGTGAAGTTATATCAGGTTTGGAGTTGGTTTGGTGTGGTTTGTGCACTGGTTAGGATACTTACGATGGTTTTCGGCAAATTATCCACGTGTATGGGTGCATGGATAGTTGTTCACGGGGACTAATATTGGAATCCTAAAGTAATGGTTAGATGTATGCTGGGTTGATGTGAATTGTTAAGTGAGCTCAGGAGGTGAAAACTATAAGGATTCCTTGCGAGGTTCAATTGAGGTTGACTAAACCTATGGGTTGAAATCCCCATTTAAATAAGTATAGGTTCCTTGCGAGGTCCTATAAGTTTGGCTGGACCTTGGGTTATGACACTCATGAAATCAGCAAGTCGTGGCCTTCGTACCATGGGTTAGTGCCTGGAACGAAAATGGGGTATCCGGTTACACCTAGTGACCTATGTCCCGAATTGATTCATGATAGTGAAGTATTGTCACGACCCGAACCGGAAATTCCCGATTACGTAGGTTTTCCAGTCCAAGTGTAACCTTCACCCCGTATTTCTA
>JAUPMG010150024.1:0-11042 GCA_031762675.1 Pachysandra terminalis
CATCTAAGACTCACCTTACAGACTTTGGCAGATCACAATTTGTTTGCCAAGTTCTCTAAGTGTGAATTCTGGAGAGAGGAGGTTGAATTCCTAGGACATGTGGTGTCTAAGGACGGAATTACAGTGGATTTGGACAAGGTAAGAGTCATGCACGATGGGGAACAGCCCAAGAACGTTTCAGAATTCAGAAGTTTCCTTGGATTAGCCGGATACTGCCGACGGTTCATCGAAGGATTTTCTCGTATTGCTACGCCATTGACGAAGCTCACAAGAAAGGAGTCTAAGTTTGAATGGAATGAGTCATATCAGCAAACGTTTTCTGAACTCAAGGAGAAGCTTACTTCAGCACCTGTTCTAGCCATTCCCGTTAGTGGTGAGAAGTTCATCATATACGCGGATGCATCATTGTTAGGACTAGGTGTGTCCTAATGCAAGAAGGAAGAGTGATTACGTATGCCTAAAAAAAGCTCAAGCCACATGAAAGGAATTACCCCACGCACGATTTGGAACTTGCAACTGTAGTTTTCGCACTGAAATCATGGAGACATCATCTTTATGGAGAGACTTTTGAAGTCTTTTCAAACCACAAGAGCCTGCAGTACCTTTTCTCCCAAAAGGACTTGAATATGCGAAAACGAATATGAATGGAGCTCGTAAACGATTACGACTTCTCATTGCAGTATTATCCCAGGAAAGCTAATGTAGTGGCAGATGCGCTAAGTCGAAAATCACGTAACATGGTTGCACTTATGATGGTTCAAGAGTGGCTCATGTACGAAGCACTCACTGAGATGAATGTGGAGATTAAGGAAGAAGAGAAGGGTGTGAGGCTGTACAACATCCTCACTAATCCTACTTTGAAGACCAGAATTGTGGAATTACAAGCTAAGGAGAATTGGATATAAGAGTTAGCCAATGATGCCGAAAGCACTAATTGAACCAAGGAAGAGGATGGAACCATTAAGTACAACGGACGATTATGTGTGCTGGACAACAAGGACATTAAGGCAGAAATTTTGGAGGAAGCACACCGTTCACGCTATTCAATTCATCCCGGAAGAACGAAGATGTACCACGATTTAAGAAGGCAGTATTTGTGGAGAGGAATGAAGAAGGAGATTGAGGAATTTGTGACCAAGGGTGCCATGTGCCAACAAGTGAAGGCTGAACACCAAAGACCAGCAGGGTTACTACACCCTTTACCTATTGGAAAATGGAAGTGGGAAAACATCTCGATGGATTTCATTACGGGACTACCTAAGACCCGCAATAACCATGACATGATTTGGGTGATCGTGGACAGATTGACCAAATCTGCTCACTTCATTGCAGCAAGGACCACGATGAATACAGATGATTTGGCAAGGATTTATGTGAAGGAAATAATCAGACTCCATGGAGTACCAGTGACAATAGTATCAGACCAAGGAGCACAATTTACTTCAAAATTTTGGGAAAGCTTACACAAGGCATTGGGAAAACAGTTGAATTTCAGCACTGCATTTCACCCTCAAATTGACGGACAAACGGAGCGCGTTAACCAAGGTCTAGAAGACCTACTCCAAGCATGTATTTTGGACTTTAAAGGGAGTTGGGAAGACCACTTATCACTTGTGGAATTCTCATACAACAAAAGTTACCAATCTTCTATTAGTATGGCACCATTTGAAGCCTTGTACGGAAGATCCTGCAAATACCCTTTGTGCTGGAATGAAGACAACCCATGTGTTGCCTTAGGACCAGAAACCATTGCTGAACCAACTAAGAAGATTAAGTTAATTAGGGAGAAACTTCGCGTGGCACAACACCGTCAGAAAAAGTATGCCGATGTAAGAAGAAGAGATCTGAAGTTTATGGTAGAAGATTGGGTATTCCTTAAGGTTTCACCAACCAAAGGAGTATTCCGATTCGGGTAGAAGGGTAAGCTATCACCGAGGTTCATTGGACCCTTTGAGATATTTGAACGGATAGGAGAGGTGGCATACAAGTTGTTACTTCCGTCAAGCTTACACCAAGTACACAACGTGTTCCACATCTCAATGTTGAGGAAGTACCACCAGGATGCAACCAGTGTTATTGATTGGGAGACAGTAACAGTAATGGAGGATGCTACGTATGAGGAATATCCGATACAGATTCTAGACCATAAGGAACAAGATCTGCAAAGCAAGGTGATACCGTTAGAGAAAGTTCTTTGGGGCAATCATGTAACATCAGAAGCTACTTGGGAAGTTGAAGCCGACGTTCGGGAGAAGTATCCGCAGCTATTTGAGTAACGTAAGCGAATTGCGAGGACGAAATTGTCTTAAGGAGGATAGAGTGTAATAACCCAACTAGTTTAGGGGAGTTTAGTGTAATTAATAATAAGGTTGATGTGTAATTAGTTAGAAAATAAGGACTAATTTAAAAAATTTAGTATAAGCTAATTAGTTGACTTTGACCAATTGTGATTGGTGGGACCACAATAGACTATCTAGAGTGCATCACGCACAATCATAATCTCAAAGTTAAACTAATGGCTAAGATTTCGTAGGAATAATTAAACATAATTAAAGGTCAAGATTAAAAGACAATAAGACTTAGAATTAGACAAGGATAGAAACATAAATCATAATCTAAATAGGATAGGACTTAGATAATGTTTGAGCTGTATTAGGACTGTTGTTTTTCCTAATCAAAGGTGTAGACTAACTAACTAAAATCCAATGGCTGGGATTAGAGACAAATCCTAAACTAAGACTAACTCATAAAACCTACCAAAACCCTGGTTTGGTCGTCCAAACCATTAATCTGAAAAACTGAGTTGAGATCTAAAGCTAAGGAAGAAGAAGAACTGTTCAATTGTGAACTGGGTTGAAGAAGAACAAGGATTAACGCGTTAAGCAAGGTAAGTAACTTGAATTTCGTTTACATTCTTGATTTGAATTAGGTGATATGCCATATTCAAAAAATATGACATACCCCATCAAATTCAATTCAAATAAAACACTGTTCTTCATAAAAATACAAACTTTTTAACAATAATCTTTCCAAGCATGGTAACTTGATGTTTTGATTGATATTTTGATTAGGTTAGTTTCGGAATTAAATTTAAACATAATTTTATGTTGATGAAAAGTGCCAATTACGATTAAAATTAGAAAAATTGTGTTAAATCCCTATTTCTGGGCAAACCGATGCCGGTTAGTCCGACGGTTTCACTGAGATGGGTCCAGCAGACCTATCGGTGTGCCGGTTGCCTGCCGGAACCCTACCGGTTCCCAAAACCCTGTTGAAAGCCCCTTGATAGCCTGTCGGATGGCCAGCCGGTGTGCCGGCCAGCCTACCGGTGGCTACCCTGTGAATTTTTAGAAGATGTGACCTTCTGTCGAGCCTGCTGGACGGCCAGCCGGTGTGCCGGCCATCCTGCCAGTTGGTATTTGACCTGTAACTTGTTATTTTGGCCTCTTTCTAGGCTGTCAGATGGCCAACCGGTGTGCCGGTTAGCCCACCTGTCAGCTATAGACCTCTTGATATACTGTGTTGTTTGGACCTGCCCAGGCAACCGGCAGACCAGCCGACATGCCGGCCACCCTGCCGGTTAGCCCAAGTTGGATTGTTTTGTATGATTTGTGATTACACTTGATTTTTGGATGGATTATAATGAATGATATATAAATTTTGATGATAATATGTGATATTAATTAAAGATTGATTTACTTGTTGGATTATTCATTATGATTTGTCATACCTTATGCATTGTTTGATTTATTGGGATAATATATGATGATTTGAATCATGTCGTAAGCCTCATATATGATATTTAGAGTTCTTGCATATCTGTACACATGTTGTATGATTAGTTATTGTGCACAAACACTACACATTGCACAGCATATCCAATCTGAGTTGATGACCATATTCTGGTCATATACTAGACCTACCATCAGACTTCACTTATGATGAAGGTTTTGATTTAATTTTAGTGGATCATGATTTGGTCATTATGATTAAGTGAGGAAGTCCCAGATGGACAAACATGATCGGTTAATGGATTTGCTACCTCAATATACCACAGTTCTTATCATCTAGATAGCGTATTATTATACATAACTGATGTCGAGTGATATTCTGCTGGCATTCGCCTTACGTAATGCTCACTGAGGTTAGTCCTATTTATGTGATACATTGGATTTTTACATTGCCCTGACCGCAAATAAGTGGGAAAATTGTCTTGGTCGAAACCCCTCAAAACTATGATGCGCAAATAGAATATCTTACTGAGAGTGGCCCTGTATTAGGGGACGGATCGAGAAGACGTCTTGCTCAATAATTGATTGGTCTAGTGTGGGGACTAACATAATTCGAATTCTAAACAACATGCATATTTGCACAGCATGATATTTTGCATGGATCACACTTGGTGATCAATTTGTTTCGTTACATGAGCATGCATTCATACATTAATAATCTGAATATGCATATCATATTCTGCACATTTACCATGATTAGTACTATTTTCATGTTATATCTTTGCATATTGGTATAGACCATATTTCTTGTTGAGGTTGTTACTTAAATGACTTTACTTACTAGACTAATTGTAGCTGACGTCTTATGACAAACATTTCTGGTAATTTAGATGAGGAATTTAATGATAGTGGAGAGCCAGATGAATACCTTTATTGTGAAGTTACTGGAACTAGTCAAAGCATGGAGTGATTTTTGCGTGAAGTTTTGCTACCGGATTTACTGTTTTATTTCATAGATTAGATATTATGTATAGGATTAGGAATTTGGATTTTTACTTGAAATAGGACATTAGTATTTTCTTTTCCGCTGCGAATTTTGTTCATTGTTATGGATGTAATAGATAGGTTATCTTTTACTTATTTTTCAATAAAATAGATTCTTTTGAAGTTTACTAAATTTCTGTAATTTTGGTTCGATATTGATTGTCACTCCCAGTTTCAATTGGGGTGAGAGTCGCGGTTCAAACATAAGGGTTCTTACGAGAATTTCCTTAAGCTTGGGTCGTGACAATACTGTTTGTTTGTTTGTTATGCTTATTTAATTTTCGTCGGACATCTATTTTAACGTTTACTTATCAGTCATTGCAAATATTGATTTGCTGCAACAATTGGTGATGATTATATATATATATCTGTGTGTGTGTGTGTGTGTGTGTGTGTTTTCCTTACTATTATCTTGTTTTAAATCGGCCGTTATTGTTTTTGGCAAAAAGAAGTGCTTGTTATAATGGCAGCTTCTAATCAAGGTGGAAAGTTGCAGTTGCTTTCAACTCTGTGAGCTATACATAAGTAATTATCAAGAGCATTGACTACACACTTGTATCTTCCTGGACACTTTTAGTGTCAATGTCGTAGTTCATATCACAGGCTTACGTTCAAAGATCAATAACATATCCCTCCATTATTGGTACATACTTAAGCCGTTTTATTATTTGAATTTCATTTACATTTCAAGTTTTTTTCCTTAAATGTTAATTGGTCATTATCGATTCTTAATGCATACCTATATGGGAATCTGATTGTCTAGCATGGGGAAAAACATAACAAAATGGATGAACTTAGCAACTCTATGTTGTAACTCCCCACTCTCCTTCTTCGTAGCTGTGTTTTTTTGAAATATTTTAATTGAATTTTTTTTTTTTATTTTATAAAGCAACTGATATGAAATTTGGATGGGTCTCTAGAAGAAATGTCTTCTATATGTTTGATTGTTGGTGTCAATTGTTGTGTACCCGTACGTAGATCAGTGATGGTTTGGTTTCTTTACTTTTCTAACATGAAAACCAATTAAAAGCAAGGAATGAGTTGGAGAATTCTTCATGGTGACAAGTTTGATATAGAGTATAGGCAAAGCTTTTCAACCTCTTATTCAAGAAGCGGTAAGCAAGTTTCACCCCCTTTTTCAAATTCCATTTTCTTTTTCATTTAAGTGCACTATATATAAGGTTAGAATTTCAACCCTGAAAATATTGTATTTTTTTATTTTATCCTTCACTGAACAATTTACCGTGAAGGACAATTTTCTTTTTTATGGTAATGAATAGAAGTTTTCTTTCACATTATTAAGGGCAATGAATAAAAGTTTTCATCCAAGTGCATTATATATAAGGTTAAAGAATTCAACCCTAGAAATATTGTATTTTTTATTTTATCCTTCATTGAAAAATTTATCGTGAAGGACAATTTTCTTTTTTATGGTAATGAATAGAAGTTTTCTTTTACATTATTAAGGGCAATGCCCTCTATATGTTCGGAAAAAGAAACTTGATTTGGTTAGCTTGATTGAAATGTTTCTAATTAGTATTCCCAACGATATTACATCATCCAGTGTTTGTCTACATTATTGTGTATCACCAATTTACGTTGTTAATATGCACTACAATAATTAATGAAGTAACTACTTTATTTGGTCTTTATTTATATGTATGGTTTTTGTTTATATGTATGGTTTTTGTTTTTATACAGGGAACTTGAAAACTTGTGTTGATAAAGGTGGAAGTGACAACAACAAAGCTGAAAGAGTTGCTTGAATCCAATACTCAAGATTCAATAGGATTCGAACTTGATCATAGCGTGTGGGAATGACAAACCTAGAAATGAAAAAATACTTTTCAATCGAAGGCAGTAAATGAGAATAGGTTTTGCAATCTTGGGTTATCTCAATTGTCACTTTTTTTAACCTTATACTGATCTCTGTTTTTTCCTCTTGCAGAACTGTTACACTATTCCAGTCTTTTCCGCTCTACTCTTCTTCCTTCGATTTATTCTGTAAGCCCTTTTGACTCATTTATTATTAGCAATGATTTCTTAATTCTTTTTCCCATACTACCGTATGAAGCTATAAATTCCTTTAGTCTTATCACGTGGTATTCTGATTGATTAAATATACTAGAAGTAGTCAACAAATTAACTACTATCAAATGTTGTTGCATGGTCTAGACTGGGAAAAGGAGATTGTTTATATCTTATCCACATTACAACCATCATAGAATCGATGGTATTAAACATTTTCTATCAAAATCTGGCATTAAAACCTGCGAGATCAGTAACTCTCTTAATCCAATCCAAGCTTTTGTTGGGGTATAATATGCAAAAGTACTTGATTCATTTGTAGAGTTTTTAATAAATTATAGTTATTTAAGGCTCCCTTGGACGTGTTGATTGAATTGACCATTTTACAAAGATTGTTTGGCAATCTTTTTTCAAACATAAAAGCTGAACAATCTATTTTTTTAAGATTTAATCATTGCAGACTTTATTGTGTTTTTTATCAACAAGAACTTACGGCTTGATGATGCACATGTGTTTCCTTTGTTTAATTTTGTTTTATTCTTTAATCCTTTTTATTTCATTTTAAGGTTTATTAGGTGAACTTGTATGTTTATTTGGTTCATTTTGGATCAATGGATTCTCGAGTTTTAGCATTATGTCTCATTTCTCCAAGCTTTGTCTAATGCTCTCTAAGCGTGGATGAGCATGTTCACAAGGCTTGTGCTTATGGATAAGCACTTATTGGATAAGTTTCTCAATGAGAGCACTTATCTACAGCAACGATAAACCGCTTATTTGAAGAAAATGGCGTTTGGTAAATGCATTTATTTCAGTGCTTATGAAAGCTTAGGGATACGATAGGTACTATAAAAATATTATTAAAATTTAGAAATAACATTTATTTAAGTGCTTATGAAAGTTAAGGGATAAAATAAGTATTTTTAAAATATTACTGAAGTTGTAAAATAGCTTGACGCATAAGAGCTTGGGAGAAGTTACTCTCAGCAACTTCTCCTTATGGGTAGCCTTCCTCTACAGTGCTTATGGGTAGGCAATTACCCATAAGCGCTACCAAACACATATTTAATTTTAAAAAATGCTTATATAAGTTATAAGCTACAATAAGTACTTATAGAAGCCGAGAAAAACGCAACCTTAATCTCTATCTTCAATGTGCTCAACTTCTTTTCCAATTAAGTCTTGAGATTCATTCAAATATGTTGAAAATTATTTAAGCCTCAAGATCTTATACATGTTAGACTCCTACAACTAAAATTTGGGTTTTAGTTTTTCAAAAATCCTTGCTACTCTTGAAGTCCCACCTCCCAAGAATCTAGATGTGTTAATATTAAGAAGAGTCCTAAGATTAATAAGTTAGTTTATTATTATTATTATCATTTTTTATTAAAATCGGCTTTTATAGATAAGGGTTAAGTGTGGGAATTAGAGATCACTTAAAGGATAATTTGATCCTTAAACTAGTTAATCGGTTGAGTCAACAAAAAACTCGGACGAGTTTTACGAGTTACTTGGCCGAGTTTGTTGGTGACCAATTGATTAATAGCCCTCTAGTTTTTAGGGTGAGTTAACCAGCAGAATAACCTATCCAAGTAACTCGGTCGAGTTTTCTGAGTAACTCTCTCTCTCTCTCTCTCTCTCTCTCTCTCTCTCTCTCTCTTTAATGGTTAGCTTTGCAAGCTTTCAACCCCTTTATCTCTTCATGACCTCAAGGATGCTTTGGTTTCAAAAACACAGCATCCATCAAATAATGCACACTTTATACGTTGTAAAGTCATCAGGGTCCTATAATTCACTCTACAATTCGACCTTTTTACTACTTGATTTTAGTTTAATATTTAATATCAGGTTGGAAAACCGAACAAAGCAACCAGGCCAACTAGAAACTCTGAATTAGAATAGAAAAGATTTGGAATTATTGAGAATCGAACCATTGGAGAAGTAGAAAAAGCTAAACAAACTTTTATTAAGAACAACAACTACAAGATGTCACTTGAGAACTCACTTGACATACTAGAATGCTTCAAATGAATACCTCACCCCTATTTATAGAGTTAGGGAGAAGGTATGTGGATACCTCTAGAAAGTTCTAAACTATTCCATACAAACTCAAGTCCTAGATACTTCTGAATATCTATGTATATTCTAATATTTATATGATGTCTTGAGAACCATCTAGACTTCATAGTGCTCTATACATCGTTCTAGAAACTTTCAGGTGCTTCCTCAAAGTTCTAAAAATTTATAGTCTCTTCTGGAGTTCTCCATAATATTCTAGAATCTTTTAGACTATTCCAGATTCTTCTAAGTGTTTTCATAATATTTTGAAATCTTTTCAAATGTTCTAGAGAGTCGGTGTTGCATACTCAATAGACATGAAGCATCAGATTACTTGAGCAAACAGAGGGAGAGTATCAAATTCTCTTTAGTTATATTTTCTCTCTCAATAACTACGTAACCGACTTGAATAAGAAAGAGAAAAACAATCCAAATAGAAGCACCAAACCAACCAGTGGGCAATTAATCCTACATGCACTAAAAGTTTAGATATCTATAACAACAAACAAAAGGATGCTAACAAGGTTGATTTTACACAAAAGTAACACATTTAGGAAGTTCCCTAAATTTTTAATCCACCAAGTATTGTTCTACACTAAATTAACCCTTGTATCTGGTTGAGCTGGAATTGCATCACACCAACCTTTGCTTCCGCCTTAGCTCTTTTGTTACATCCATCATCGTTGGCCTTTGCTGTGGGTCCTCTTGGAAGCATCTCACAACAAGCTCTAGAATCATTTGCAATTGCTGCTGCTTGAGTTCGTCGATAACTAAACCTCTTAGAACTGGATCCACAATCTCAACGTGACCATTATTTTTTATCCCCAATCTCACATAATCATCAATATGCATTTGATCATCATCAATGCTAATCTCCCTTCGTCCAGTTAAGAGCACAGATAGAAAAATGCCAAAGCTATAAACATCGATCTTCTCTGTGAAACAACCAGTTTTTAAGTATTCAGGGGCAATCCACCTACCACGTACTGAATCTTCTATATGCGTTTCACCATCAAGAATGGACATAGAAAGTGTGAAATCTTGAAGTTTTGCGACACACTGTTCATCTAATAGAATATTGCTGACCTTTAAATTCTTGAAGACGATGGGCCTCGGAAACGCAATGTGGAGATATGTTACAACGTTAGCTATCTAAATTGCAATTGTCAATCTAGTTTCCAATAAGAGTAGTAGACGGTTTTCCGAAGAAGGATTGCCAAAAAGATGATCTTCGAGGCTTCCGTTAGGCATGAATTCAAGAACTAGTGTAGGAACAGGCGACTCTAAACAACAACCCAAGAGTTTCACCACGTTCTTGTGGTAGACTGTCAAGGAACTTATCACAACATCCTTTGTACACATCTCCATAGACACTTCGTTGTCTCCTTTGTATCTCTTAATAATAATATTTCGGTTTTCGAGATACCCTTGTACAGTGTGTAGTCACCTTCTTGAAGGATTATTTTGTGTGAAGCATAGTTATTTGTTGCCTTCTCTAACTCTTTGGATGAGAAGAAACGAATGGGATTCTCATATTTACCATCAGTAAAAGCTATTAGCCCTTCAAATAACTTACTTCCATTCTCCAAGAATAAATCTTTCTTACCTAAAAACCAAAATAACAATTAAAAAAGGAAAGAAAAAGAAATTACCTAAAAACCAAAATAACAATTAAAAAAGGAAAGAAAAAGAAAAACTCAACATATGGTCGTCTGATAAATCCCATCAATATTTTTTTAAGGGGCCTAATTTTGCCAAGGCAAATTTCCTTTATTATACTAATAAAGTGATCAACAATGGTATGGACAGGTCAATATTATAATAAAACTGTATTTTGACTTGTTTATCTAAAAACTTGTGTCTTGGCAACCTTGTTATGTCATACAAAATATTGCAATAAAAGAAGAAAGGAAGAAAAAGTGATATAGATCGATTCTTGCCTTTTTGTCCCATTTAGTTTTATGAAGTCTCTAGCACACCTTGTCCAACTCTCTGCATAATATAGAAGAATCAGATTAAGATATTATAGGTTTTTTTTATGGATATCAATGGTTTAATGCATTGTAATAACCTGGACTTTTATAGGGATTAATTTATAATTAACAAAAGTATAGGAGTTAGGGTGTAATTAAAAATAGGGGTTAATTTAAATTTTAGTAAGTAGTTACATATTTGACTTTGACT
>JAUPMG010150035.1:0-11042 GCA_031762675.1 Pachysandra terminalis
AGGATAAAAATTCTTTCCCATTGTCGGACCTTAATGCCTTGACCCCACAGTTGAATTGAGTTTTGACCCATGAAAAAAAATGATTTGATCAATGTTTGGGTTTCAGATTTAAAACACATAAGATGAATCCAAGTATAACGAGAATAATCATCAACAATGGTTAAAAAATATTGAGCTCCCAAATGAGAATTAACTCTATGAGGTCCCCAAATATCACAATGAATTAAATCAAAAGGTGCAGTAGTAGATATAGAATTAGTAGAAAAATGTAAACGAGTTAATTTGGCTAAAGGACAAATATCACCAAAAAACTTAGAATCAAAATAAATTTTTGGGTTGTTCTTGGAAAGTGCCTGAAGTGGTGCGGCAGATAAGTGTCCCAAACGTTGATGCCACAGATGTGGTTCGCAATTGGTGTGATAGGCGGCATAAGGATGTTGGTTCGTTCCGAAGTAGTATAAACCATTAAGCTCCTTGCCCAGGCCAATCGTCTTCTTCGTAGCCATGTCCTGCCCCACACAAAAATCACGATAAAAAGTCACATTACAACCCAATGCTCGAATGAGTTTACCAACTGATAGTAAATTAACTCCAAATCTTGGAACATAAAGTACGTCATTTAGAGTGATGCTATCTGACAACTTAGTAGACCTGACAGATTCAATCTTTGCTTGACCACCATTTGGTAACTGAACAAAATTATATCTAGCAGTTGTCTTGTTAAAAATTGGCAAGATATTGAAAATATGATCAGTAGCCCCACTATCTATAATCCACTAATCATTCGAGGATGATTCAATCTCGCAACAAAAAGATGGACGAGTACCTGCAGTGTGTGCAAAAGGTTGTTTATTACCAATATCTTTCCGAAGTATAGCCATGAGTTGATTGTACTCTTCGGGAGTGATACTGGTATTGACGGCTCTCTGTGCTTCAGAGTTTTCATCCATCGTTGAATTGTGGGCAGTTGGTTTCTTTCCCCTTGGTTTCACATATTTTCCATGAAGTTTGTGCTCTGGAGGAAAGCCGTGAATGTAATAACAATGATTAGTAGCTGTGAATGTAATAACAACGATCAGTAGTGTGATAGTCTTTTCCACAAAAAGAGCAATTTTTCTTCTTGCCAATAGTGGTTGTTCGATCCCTGTCCTGTGATCGACCCGTGTCTAATGGAGTGTAAGAGCTCGAGTACGATCCCTGTTGATTTTTGGAGGTTTGCATCATAGCATAACCCGTATTTTCACGCCGTGCAACAACTTCAGTTTGTCTCTCTTGTTGACGCACCAAGGCATAGACCTTGCGTGTGTCCGGGAGAGGACTCGTCATGAGGATCGAACCACACACAGTAGCATACGATTCGTTGAGTCCCATCAAGAACTGCATGACCTTTTCTTTCTCCTCACGTACAACAAGATTTTTGAGACCCCCACAGTTGCAAGAAATCGGATCGTGATAAGAGGCCAACTCATCCCAAAGGGCCTTCATCTTGTTGTAGTAGATGGGGATGGACTATTGTCCCTGTCGTTCCGCGATCTCTTGTCGGATTTGATAGATTCGGGAATCGTTCCCTTGTGAAAACCTATCTTTCAGATCGTTCCATACCTCGCTCGCAGTTTCTGCATAAATAATGCTTCCTCCAATATTAGATTGAACTGAATTCAAAATCCAGGATAATACCATGTGGTTGCATCGTTGCCAAGCCGAAAATTTGGAGTCAGTTTGTGGCGGTGCTTGTATCATCCCGTCGATGAATCCGATTTTGTTTTTGTCACTTAGAGCTATTCGCATAGTGCGACTCCATTGTCCATAGTTATCTCCTTCAAGTGTTTTGGAAACCAAAACAAGACCCGGGTGATTCGAGCGGTGTATGGTGAAGGAATCCATGTCGTCAACAGCCTTTTTTGTCATCGTCTCGGTAGAAATGGTTACTTCTTTTCCTATCTGTGGTGTAGTAGAAGACATGTATAGAACCTAAAGCTTTGATACCATGAAAATTTCGTAAGAAGAAAGAAGAAGAAAATAAGGAAAACTGGAGAAGAATTTTCTCTGTGTGTATATTTCTCATACAAAGATCAATACATATACAAAATGTTTCCTGAATGGATAGAAAAGAAGAATAATTACAGCCTATACATACTATAACTAAAAGGTTATACAAACAAAGAAAAGAATGAGGATTTGTTTCCTATTGCAGCAGAGGATCCGTTTCCTATTTTAACAATTGATCTTCGTCATATCTTGGAACATCCCACCATTGATCATCAAATAATCCCTCAAAGCAATGTAGCTTCCTCCAAATGCATCTAACAAGGTGCGAACATACGTGCCTTGTGCCTTTGCAATAGCTACAAGTCCCTCAGCTTCCTTCCTTTGGCATAAAGCTCCCCATCTACTGCTACTTGTTTGACATACAATGCAACGTCAGCAGCCAATTTTTGAGCCTCTGATGCTTTTTCTTTCTCATACAGGGCTGCTTCGGTTTCCTTTTTCTCCTTGTAAAGCTCTGAGTTAGCCTCTTGAACCTGATTTTGTTCAGAAATTCATTTAGATAATGTGTCAACTTGATTAAATAGGCTTTAAAGATCCATAACTTTCCTGTTTAAGCAACTGTTGCTGTCAGGTTTCAACTCATAACTTAAACTCAATTTTTTTAAATCTAATGCTTTTCAAGTTTCAACCGAAAAATAAGGAAATCTCAGTTTTGGGTTGGACTTCTTGGCCCGTTGATTTCTTACATAAGATATAAATATATGATCTTTGAATGTGTGTAAAGATCGGTACAAAAACAAAAGAAAAACAATGTATATAAGACCATGTATGTTATTCTTCAAAAAGAAACATATATTATCCATTATTTTTATATAATTAATTATACATCGAATATATATCACATATCATAAAAATTCGTTTTTATTATACTTGTTATATATATATATATATATGCACACTAAAACATTGTTAGACACCTTGTCTCCTTGAGGAGTTGCTCTCAATCCAACCGGTATCATATCTCATTTTCCCATGAACCACGATCGCTGAGATAACCACCGTTGGTTCATCAATCTTCTTTCTATTGTTTGTCTTATTTATGTTTATCTGTTTCTATCATCAACGGTCAATGTTATTTAGTCATGAATAAATTCTAGATTGAAGGCATGACTGTGATGCATTATTATATCTGATTTGGCATTATTTCTACCTATTTGAAGGATTCAGACGGACTCATAGCAAAGGAAGAATCCCAAGCTTTGAACAAATGCACAATCGGTGGCCAATTGCATAACCGATTGCCCTACAACTTGGTTAGTCAGTGAAAATTGGTGCCTGGGGTTGAAACCTGAACCCCTACTCTTGGACAAGACTAAGTCCTGGCACACCCACGCGAGATATACACACTTACTTACACCCTACACCCAACACCAAGCTAGCGCAGCACCAGCTGCAAATGACCAGGGAGGAACCGGGGAGGGAACACCACTGCAACAACAGTGTTCGGTTCCTATGCCGCTCACCAACAACTCTCTCCTTGGAGTATTTCTCTCAGCATTGGTAAGCCCTTCCAACAAGCATGTGGGTCACGCTCACTGGAACTTGAAGCCCCTTTGTTCACCAATCAATTTGGTTAGGATTTCCTACTCTCAGTCTTAGACTGATCACTACTACCACCCCTTGGGAAGCTGCTCGGAATTCAAACGGTCACTTATCCGGTCTGCATGTGGGTCACGATTGTTGGGATAATCACTGTTGGTTCATTAGTTCCTTTCGATCTTTTCACTTTTTACCAGACACATTGTCTCCTTGAGGAGCTGATTTCAATCCGACCGGTAGCCTATCCAGTTTTACTGTGAACCATGTTCGCTGAGATAACTACCGTTGGTACATCAGTCTTCTTTCTATCATTTCTCTTATTTATGTTTATTTGTTTCTATCATCAACGGTCAATGTTATTTAGTCATGAATAAAATCTTAATTGAAAACAAGACTGTGATGCATTATGATATCTGATTTGACATTATTTCTACCTATCTAAATGAATTAGATGGACTCATAGAAAAGGAAGAACCTCAACCTTTGAACAATCACCTAAGAACGGACGCACAATTGGTGGGCAATTGCACGACCGATTGCCCTACAACTCGGTCTAGTCTGTGTTAATCAGCACTTGTGGTCGAAACCCAGACTCCCACTCGTGGACTAGATTAAGTCCTGGCACGCATGCACAAGATACACACACACACACTTACCTACACCCAACACCAAGCGCGCACGCCGCCAGCCGCAAACGGCCGAGGAGGGACCCGGAAGGGAACACCCTGCTAGAGGATGATTATCAAGGATGATTATCATTGGGAGAAACAAAGGGCCAAATTTTGGGAATGAAGGATCTCTCGTGAATAGTTTGGCGACGGTCGATCACTGAGATTTAGTGAAGGCAAAGACAGTGTGACTGTAGTGTTGTTGATTTGGTTGGATTGATTGGGGGTTTGAGCAGAACTAGGCTTCTACTTCTTAAAGCTTTCCTTTCAAAGCTGTGCCTTCGAGCTTGTGTCTTCATCGACCACAATTGGGATCGTGGGTAGTTATAACCATTTACTTTCATATGAACTATCATGGACTGATTGCGGGAGCAACTTCTCCATTAATCATTTGACAGGTGTCCCACTTCCTTTAACTATTTTTTGGAAGCCAACAGTCGGGATAGAGTAATCGTTTCCTTTCTTTCTGTATTGCTCTTTCATCGATCATGTATTCCAACCAGTACGAACTCTTACATGGCCGTTATGGGCCCTAGCAGCTTGTTAGCACGATTACCCAGATGATAATCATCTTTATCGCTGTAATGACCCGTACGCTTAAAAAGAATTAGTAATTTAAATTTCAAGGTTAAAATATAATTAATAAATGGTTAAGGGTATACTTGTAAATAATTTATATTGTCTTAAGGGTTAAAGTAGAAATATCTATAAAAGGGAGGGTAAAAGCTATAATTTCAAGAAATTAATCCAAAAGACCATTCGTATATATATCACCTTTCCAAGTAAATCCAAAGCTTAGCTACTAAGCTAAGCATTGAAAAATAAAAAGAAATAAATACAAACAACTACCCTATTTACTAGTAACCTAGGAAATAGAAGAATTAGCCTAGTAACTAGTGACCTAGGAAATACAATAATGCTTGTTTTAAGAAAGGAGGAAGGATTCGGCCAAGACATAGATCTGAACGTTTAGGTAAAAACTCTGCAGAAAAGTAAGAAGGAAGAATGAAAGGAAAGAAGGAAGAAGGAAAGGGAAGAAGGAAGAAAGAATAAAGGAAAGGGAGGAAGGAAAAGGCTATATTACACCCAAAAAAAAATCTGATTTTTTTATACAGGTAAGTAGCTTATCCATCTATTTACAAGGAGCATAGGACTAGAATTTATTTATTTTACTGTTAATTGTTTCCTGAAAAGATGATTTAGTAAATATAGCTAATACATGATGTTTCTATGAGTGTTATTTACTGTTGATTTAATTATCTTGATTTGTATGATCAAATACGATTGTATGAGACCTGTTAGCATGATTTTACCTGATTTCGTATGAAGCATGAATAATTCTTGTATTTCTAGAAATTTACAGAATAATAGTTGGTCTGTATTATGTTGTATGGAGTGCATGAATTAAGTTGTATATTTTATTTTATATTTTAATTAGATGCCTTTGCTCGTTAGGAACATAACACAAGTTGTTTCAATAGATTTCATTAAGAATTGCTATATTTATGAATAAATTACTGAGCATGTGTTAAAAATCTGAAAACCCAGAAACAGAACCTGAAACTTCATGTTCCACAATTAAATTAAAAATCTTTCATATTTTTATGTATTTATTTAATATTTTTCTTATATTCCTCTCTGAATTTGGATTCTAAAAAAAACAGTTTGGAATGCTTCCGCTGGGTATTTAAGACGTTATGTCCACAATAGTGACAGTAGGTCAAGACTGAAACTAACAGAGTACTGTTTATAGAATAACTGCTGGTCTGGTTTATAGATTATGGAGTGCATGAAATAATTTTTATATTTTATTTTGATGCCTTTGTTCGTTAAGAACATAACACAAGTCGTTTCAACAGATTTCATTAAGAATTGATTTAATTATGAATAAGTTACTGAGCATGTGTTAAAAATCTGAAAACCCAGAAACAGAACCTGCAACTTCATGTTCCTCAAGTAAATTACAGATCTTGCATATTTTTATGTATTTATTTAATATTTTTCTTATATTCCTCTGTGAGTTAGGATTCTAACAAATTTCTTTTTGAATGATTCCATTGTGTATATAAGATGATATGATCACAATAGTGATTATAGTTCACGACTGAAACTAACAGAGTACTGATTCGGGAAATACGTTCGAGCGCAGAATATTACGATCGAGCTCAGTGCGATCGCGCGCACATGATTGAGATCGAGCATAATGCGATCGAGCGCAATCTCTGTGGGATCGATCGTAATTGCACAAAAACACAGATTTGATAGTAATAAACCAGTGAGATAAATTTGACATTTATGTGAACAAAATTGTGATATTTCCTACTTATATTTAGTGGATGCGGATTTCCCACTCATCGTAGTGGATGGTTATCCCACTTAGGTGGATGTATGTTCCCACTGTTGTAGATGGATTTTCCACGTATGTGGATGAATTTTCCCACTGTTGTGGATGGACTTCTCACTTGTTTGGTGGAGGATTACTAGACTGAAATAAATGACTGAAAGCATCATTGGAATGCCCATGATGACTTTCATTGGATTACTTGCGTGTAAGGGAGCGTAAGTAGCTTCCACGAGACTTCATCATTCGGATTCCTAGGATAGGCATACATGCTACGATTGTTGAAAGGTTAGGTGTTCCTTGGAAGAAAGGAGTTCGGGTTTTCCTATTTTCCTTAGGCTGAAAATCCTATAAAAGATAGAAGATGGTGGCCGTTGAACCATGGGTTGCGCCCGTATCAACACGAGGGGCTTGCCGGTTGTTCCTGGAGCTCATGCTCCGAATTGGATATCTTAAGGAAACCTAGCTCGACATTGATCATAGGTGAATAACTTGCATTTCATAATGTATTCATTGAATGAGCATCATAGAGCATTGTATTTTTCCATTCATCTCCATCATACCATTTCATATCATGGATTAAACTGTGCAATTGTTTTATTAATGTATTGGATGATTTTCTAATCTTTGTGTGAATTGTATGATGACTGGATCATGCTTGCTGAGTATTTTATACTCATGCAGTTTTTCACGACTGCAAATTGATATAGCCTATGAAGATGAGATTGGACGTGGACTTAGATGGATTTTGATTCTTGTCTTATTTCTGCTGCATTATGTTATTTAGTTGGATTTTCTGGCTCTTCTGAAACCTTGGATGTTATTCTTTAGTTTTTGATGTAATAATTAGTATTTTTGCTTCCGCATTTGGTACAGTCAATTTATGAATTAAAATGAGGGTTCTTTTTCATACTGTGTTTGTTATTGATATCTTCTGCGGTCCAGAAGTGTATTCCGAAGATTGCACCTCGTGATCCGTGCCTTCCCATCTAAGGATGTGAGCCATGGGATCTGGGGCGTGACAATCGTCCCTTGCTTTAAGTAAATACGTTTCTAAACTCTATAATCAGTCATAACGATCGAGATATTAATCACGGATTAATGTTTATCTCAGCTTACCTTTTACAACTCAAGTGACATGGACATTTTAGGCCTAAACAATATCTGAGTTTCATTTCTTAGAGACCTCTATCATATTTTCATCCCAAATATAATATGTTAAATTGGTCATTATTTTCTCTTTCGAAAAAGAGAGAAAGATTTCTAAAATCATGCATAATTTCTTCCCAAACATTCGAAGTTTTTGATCATGATATAATTATTTTTTCTTTCTAAGAAAAAAAATGCAAGACATTGCTTTGAAATATACAATCTCAGGAGTGCTTCGATTCCCTGACGCTATGTGGGAGAACTCAACCAAGCAATCGGTGGTTACAGAGGATGACATTTTTGAGAGAAAGCAAGGAGAGGGAAAGATTTTTAATATCTATCAACGCTGAGGTCAAATCTTTCACAACTTTGAGCTATAAAAGATCTGGTATGCCCGTATAAACCACCCGGCCGAAAATTACAGCAAAGCAATTGTTTAACCAACAAAATTCCAATTTTACTTTTTTTTTTTTGGACAACCAACATTTTAATCAATAAGAATCTTTTCATTAGAGGGACCTAAGCCTAACTTGCTTGATAAAAACCAGCTCATTTTTGTAGAAATATCGATAGAATATTTTCTATTATATTATAAATATAATATTATTACAATGTGGTGGTTGTTGTTGTTACTTTTAGGTTGATTTGGTTTTACCTAATGCCTTCTTTTGATGATCTCTAAACCTTTTCTATGTACTGTAACATGAATGTAGGGCCATATCGGTGGCCATTAACTTCTTGAAGTCGCCGTGTTTTTCGCTAGCGCTTCTCTTTCCGTATATTATCCCCATACCGTTTGCTGCAGCATTGTGGGGCGCTTTCATCCGTCGTATCGTCGGGATCATCAAGACGTGGGAGAGAATCCACATCTGTGACTTTGTCCTCTTTCTACTGACGTGTTACCTCATCTACCTCCATTTCGTTCGGAGCATGCTCCGCCGCACCTTTTCCAACGTCAGCTCTATCATTAATGTTCACTATTACAGTTCCTCTTCAGTTTGGTCCGGCTAGGTACACAAAAAACAGTTTGTTTTAGTATCGTACGTGAAATTCAAATCATTCACAGCTACATATTTATGTGAAATTCAAATCAACAAAAATAACTCTTCCCCTTCTCCGCAGGGTTTTAGGGATCGAACCGATCCTATTCGGGATCGATCAGGACCTGATTCGGACAGGTCCAGTGAATGGATCAGACCGATTCAAAGTTTTTTTTTTTTTTAAATTTATGAAATTTACAATCCAACAAGTATCGGCCGATACCGATCAATCCTGACCAGTATAGCCATTCTGGCGACTGGTCCGGTCGATCCAATTTTTTTTTTAAAGACGATCCAACTTTTGGATCGGATTCGGATTGCCATTCTGTATTGGGATCGGCCCGCACTGGACCGATCCGATCCACGATCCCGAGAATAAAAACCTTGCCTCTCCGTCTCTCCTTCTTCTCTTTACTGCTGCTGCAGCTGAACCGCAACAACCCACCACTGTGTACCTCTCTCAATCTCTCTCTCCCTCTCTCTCTCCATCGCCGCATACACCTCTCCTCTTTTTCTCTTCACGTGAATCACTCTCCCTCTCGGCCTCCATCACCGCACCTCTCTCTCTCTCTCTCTCTCTCTTTCGCAAGCGACCAGACCACCCCCTCGGATCACTGTAGTGACCCTGAACCTTAAGTGTGAATAATTAGTTTAAACTGAGGACTGATGTATAATTTATTAAAGTGTGAAGGTCAGGTGAGCAATTACCCAAAGCCTTAATGGGCAAGACCTCAAATTAGGCTGGTCATTTGGCCCAACTGCTTGGAATGTTAGTGGGGTATTACATTATTTAGTAGGGGTTAATTAGTAATTAGCCTAGACGTAACCACTTGACTAGTATTAGAATTTGTATTAGATAATGGAAGAGGAGGATTCCTAGATAGGAGGGAAATTGTTGCACGTACAAGGAAGAGGGGGAAGAGATGAGGAGACCAAGAGGAAAGAAAGAAAAGGAAGAAAGAATAGAGAAGAAGAGGAGTTACTGTAGGAAGAAGGAGAGAATGGCTAAAGAAGCTAAGGCAAAGGAGAACAAGGGAAAGGCCAAGAAAAAGGTAAGAACCAGGAGGCCTAAGCCTTTCCCGGAAGAGAAGAAAGAAAGAAGATGATTGATCAAGCAGGCCCTCAAGAGACAAGAGAAACTGGAAGAAAAACGGGATGAGGAAAGGGACTTTTCGCCGAATTATGATCGAGATGAGTGTGAACGAGAGTTTGAGCTAGTATTCTTCCATAGTAGTTATAGTGATCCTAAACCAGAACTAAGGATCTAATTGAAATTCAATTATGAAGTTGTTGATTAAATTGTAAATAATAGAACTAATGGGGTGTGTTTTGATATTTCTTAAAATTAAAATGGACTGGACTAATTAGTTTTAAAGGACTTAATAAACTTAACTAATCTAATTAGTGTAGTGGGCCTAACTATTGGGCTTAACTAATGGGCTTAAGTGAAAAACGTCTGAGACTAAGTGGGGATAGTTTGGTAAATTAACTAGGATGGAGATTAGAAAATGATTGGCTTCTAATTTAAATTAGATTGAGGTTGTTTGTGGAATAGGATTAGAAAGATATCAAGGTTTCCTATTGGCTGATAAAGAAGAAAAGAAATGTAATATCCCGAATTCTGATTATTGAATTAATTACGCTTAGTGTCATAATTAATTTAGATAATTGAGATAATCGAGATAATCCTGCTAATCAACTAGATTCGAAACTAAATGGATTCTGACCTTAATCCATAGGAACAACTTCAGAAAAATTTAGCGAGTCTGGAAATTACCCCTAACTCGGCAATTCCTACAATTTCAGAATGTTTGGAAATAAGTTCAATAAAATCATAATTTGAGTTAGCAGGCTCAATTCATCAGTATCAGCTCTGCTAAGCAAAGCCCTCTATCGGGGTAAGATTTCGATGTCCGTCGAAAATGATATCGACCAAATACCCAAAATGCCCCTGACTTGAATAGAACTCTATAAATATCAGACTTAAGAAATTTTCAGCAAAAAATATCAAAAACCTAAACCCTCTCTTCTCTTTGTCTTCTCTCTCATGGAGCATTTGGAGCCAAAGGGAGAATCCAAGCCGTTGCGTCGCCGTCGTTCGTCGCCGCCGTTACTCCGGCCACTCACCGGCATCGATCCGGCGAAGTCATTAAGTTGAGTATCCTAATTTAACATGCTATTTAGTTGTGATTTTCTATTTTGGAAGCTTGGAGTAGGGCATAGAAACCAAACCCACCTACTCTAAGGCATCATAGC
>JAUPMG010150046.1:0-11042 GCA_031762675.1 Pachysandra terminalis
GTAGTTGATCGTGTTAAATCAGTTACTCTGGATCAGCCATTGATCCTTCGAGATAGTGAACCATACAATCGTCTAACTTAAGATCGGTCATACATCGACCGATTTACATCAAAACTAACTTACACAGTTTGACTCACACAACCTGTCTTTCAAGTGAACTTGCAAAAGTTTTGGCACGCCCGCGCACACTTCGGACACACAACCGAGAGTAAGAACCACCAATCGACCGGGAAGAAGGCAGATTTTGGTTTTTCGGGCCAACAATTTCATGAGTGAAATAGTAGAAAAGAAAGATAGGGTGGGGGGCGGGGCGGATTTCTACCTTACTTCCCATCTATTTTATTACTCTATTCCCTACCTATAGAGTTTTAGACCCCCTACTAATAGGGTCCTTGATCTAATAAATATGATATAATCCTTGTGACTAAATATGACTTGGGTTAGACCAGAAGTCTTTGACTTTGATGGTCAAGCACTTGGCCTTTGTGATCAATTATAATATGGGTTAGACTAGAAGTCCTTGATTTTGACGGTCTAGCCTTTAGTCCTTGTGACCAATCTTGATTTGGGTTTGACTAGAAGTCCCTGACTTTGATGGTCTAGTCCTTGGTTCTTGTGACCAATTATGATTCAAGTTAGACCAGAAGTCCTTGACTTTAATAGTCTAGCTCCATGATCCTTGAGACGAATGACAACTTGTATCAGATCCAATGGTCTCAATGAACTGGGTATCAGATCCAATGGTCAAAATGACCCAAATATCAGATCCAACAGTCTCAATGACCATGGTATAAGATCCAGCGGTCTAAATGACTAAGATATCAGATCCAGCAGTCTAAATGACCAAGATATCAGATCCAATAGTTTAAATGACCAAGATATCAGATTCAACGGTCTAAATGACCTGGATATCAGATGCAGCAGTCTAAATGACCCGAATATCAGATCCAACGGTCTAAATGACCCGACTATCAGATTCAACGGTTTACATGACTTGAATATCAGATTCACTAATCTAAATGACCTGGATATCAGATCCAACGGTCTATATGACCCAAATATTAGATCCAACAATCTACATGACCTGAATATCAAATATAACGGTCTACATTACCTGGATACCAGATCTAATAGTCTAAATGACCATGATACTAGATCCAGCGGTCTAAATGATTCTGATATCATATCCAACGGTCTAAAAACCCGGATATCAGATCCAACGATCTAAATAACCTGGACATCAGATCCAATGGTCGAAATGACCTGGATATTTGATCCAATGGTCTAAATGGCCCGAATATCATATTTAACATTCTAAATGACTTGGACATAAGATCCAAATGTCTAAATGAGCTGGATATCAGATCCAACGGTCTAAATGACCTGGATATCAGATCTAACGGTCAAAATGGCCTAAGAAATAGATCTAACAGTCCATGTGATCTAAATATTGGATTTAACGGTCTTGATGATCTGAAATCATATCCAAATCAAATAGGATCTTAATGGTCTATTACTTCTTTTTAGAACTACGATTGTCTTAATCCCACTTTAAGTATGTAGGCAGCCTGACAAATTAAATCATGCACAATCACAACTAAAGAAACCTCATATATTGACCCATTTCCTATTGCGAACTACGGTTGACTTGATCCCACTTCGGGTATGCAAGCATCCTAATAATTCAAACCAGACTCAGCCACAAACTAAGCCAATCCATATATTGATCCATTTCTCTTGAGAACTACAGTTGGCTTGATCCCACTTCAGGTACGTAGGCAGCCTAATAAATTAAACCAGGCTCAGCCTTAACTAAACCAAACCATATATTGATCCATTTCTCTTGAGAACTACGATTGCCTTGATCCACTTCAGGTAATAAGGTGGCCTAATAAAATGAACCAGGCTCAGCCACAACTAAACCAAACCATATATGGATCCATTTCTCTTTAGAGCAATGATTGGCTTGATCCCACTTCGGGTACGTAGGCAGCCTAATAATTTAAACCAGACTCATCCACAAGTTAACCAAACCATCTATTAATCCATTTCTCTTGAAAACTACGGTTGGCTTGATCCCACTTCGGGTACGTAGGTTGCCTATTAAATTAAACCAGGCTCATCCACAATTAAATCAAACCATATATTGATCCATTTCTCTTGAGAATTACGGTTGGTTTGATCCCACTTCGGGTACGTAGGTAGCCTAATAAATTAAACCAGGCTTAGCTACAACTAAACAAAACCATATATTGATCCATTTCTCTTGAGAACTACGGTTGGCTTGATCCCTTTTTGGGTACATAGGCATCCTAATAAATTAAACCAGGCTCAGCCACAACTAATAAACCAAACCATATATTGATCCATTTCTCTTTAGAACAACGGTTGGTTTGATCCCACTTCGGGTACGTAGGCAGCCTGGCAAATTCAATTAAGCTCAGCCACAACTAAACCAAATCATATATTGATTCATTTCTTTTAGAGATACGGTTGGCTAGATCCCACTTTAGATACGTTGACAGTCTAGCATATTAAATCAGGCTCAGACACAACCAAACCAAAATATACATTGTCTTGCAAATACCAAAGACTAGAAAGAATCGTGATACAACAAAATAGTGTTTAAAGCTAGAATCAAAGGGTATTTCATAATATAGGATATAATTAAGAGACCTAAGATCTTGAATGGGTCTACGCCACACATCATTAAGAGCTCACACACATTCGTGAAATATGGCTGATCAAATATCAATTTTGGCTTAATAGAAGGTATACACTCAAGAGGAATAATTCAAGATATTTATATCATCAGGCTTTTGTATATCCTGTCTTGCAAATTCTAAGTATCAGTTTAAGTCCAAAAGACACCGGTATCATTGCACACTGTTATTTTTTATCACTCGGCACTTCCTATTTGAATTTTAAATCGTGTGCGGGATTGTTGGTGGGTGGTTCATAAATTCACCCAAATATGAACCCGTGTGATATTTTTTTTTGGCTTTGAGTTCTTTTGTCTCACATTGGAAGTGGACAACTACAACTTGTGATTGAAGTACTAACACACCTTCACCTTTTTGGATTAAAAGACCAATAAGGAAAGTGTATGTGTGTGTGCTAATGTGACCGGTTAAATTCTCGTTCAAATATTTACAACGTTTGGTTTCAAATTTTCAAATATTTACAACATTTGGTTTCAAAAATCAAAATTGTGATATTTCTTCTCTCTCCCTTATCTGTATTGTGCACATCTATGCAAGTGCAGATCTATTGAGATTTAAATATCCGTTTAAATTCCTCAATTGTTAAGTGATACACCGTCGGTTCACCTCGAGTCTGATAGCCAGTGCAAACTACTGGGGGGTCAAAGACCTTTGAATCTTGGTCGTCGATCACCATCAACCCAGGTACTAAGGATACTATCCTATAGGGGAGATATCAGTATTAAGTGTCGCTGTTTGAGAACCATATGTAACATGCAAACCCCACGTGTTGCCTTTTGAACAACATGCGAGTCATGCACAAAAACGATCCACTCGAGTAATGGCATGTAACGGTTAGCCATCACTTATGATAGTGGCAAAGAATGCTTACTTGCCATTACTTGAGTTGCATGTGGACTCGATATAAAGGACACTTGGTAGCATCGATGTAGGTGGACGAGCTTTCTCTGTAATGTTCAGTCCCTTGATGTGATGTCGCCCACGTGGGATCTGTGTTGCCCACGTGAGTCTGTTGGGACTTTCTCTCTGGACCTCCATTCCTAAAGGTTTCTCAATGTAGTGGCCCTTGTCCCTAAGTCATAATTAATATAAATTAATTTTGATTTAGTAATATGATCGTTGAGAATGGGGTATATTAGGCCATAGGTATTAATTTGCATAATAGGACTTAATTATTAGAGAATTGGCAGTTTAGGACTTATTTATAATTAAAGGAAAGTAGTAGGAAACTTATGTAATTTATGAATTTTAGGAAATAGGACTTGAATCTTGCATGGAGAGCATGGGTTTGAGTTGCTCGTGTGGCCCAAGAATGAGTGGAGGGTAAGTTTGTAAATTCAATTTTTAATTTGAATTAGTAACTAATGGGAGATGGAAACCTTCTTCATGCATACGTGGGTGAGGGAGAAGGTTTCCATTCTCACCATCTCATTTGATTTGAGGAGGCACGATCAAGGGAAAAACAGATCTGAGGTTTGTGTTTTTGGACTGTAGAGAAAAGTAAAGAGAAGAAGAAGAAAAGAGAAGGAAGATAAGAAGGAAGAAAAGTTAAGGGAGAAGAAGGCTAGAGGAAGGCTTGGTTATCTTCTAGTGCTGAAAAATATGCAAAGAAAGAGAGCTTGGGAAAAGAGGTAGGAATTCCATGGCACTCTCTTTTAATTGCTTTCATAAGAATATGATGATATGTTAGGTTTAAGGGTGGATCAATGAATATGATGTATGTTAGATGAGTACTAAAAGTATGATATTAGGTTTGAATGATTAGGATCTATATTTTTATGATTATGAATGTTTGTGAGATTTATGATGTTTATATGACCTAGAAATTGGATTGAATGCCTACATGGAAACATATTGTGCTATACACTAGATATGATGAAATTTATGTGAAAGTTGTGTTTGTGAGTGTTTATATGATATATTAATGATGGATTTGATGTTGTATGATTATAAATGAATTTTGGGAATTTGCTGGAATTTTTTGAGGTTCGGATGAGATGGGAGTCCATCCCCAAATCATCCAAAAATTTTCCAAGTGACTAGAAAGTCTCTGAAAACTAGTTCAAAGAAGTGAAGAGTCCAAAGGGTAGTCTAAAAATTTCGGAGAACCTGGGGTCGACCCCCAAAAGGGTCTGAATCCCAATGTGTTTCATTTTTGGTGGGGAGTTGTATTATGGCCCCTATAAGTTGATTGTGCTGTTGGTTTTTCTTATTGAAATGTTTTTGGGAGTTTGTACAATCAAAGGCCAAGTTGCCTTTATTTTTGGTCTGCTGTGACCTATTCTGGTATGTTTTAGTTTATGAGACTATATGGTGTGTGATAATATGTGTAATAAGGTTGTGTTTGAGATGTGCCTACTGTAGACAAGATTAGTATGTGAATTACATGTGTTTTATGTGAGGTCCTTGTGTGACCAGGCACTACATGCAAAATTTTTAAGAGTGATTCTAGAAGGCTCACTATGTTGTTTCAGAATTCCCCAAGTGAGGAGGGTCTGCTGATCTATGTGTGGGTGCTTTTCAGAACTCCTAGGAGGGTCTGATGTGGTGTTTAGCACATCCCTTGGGTAGAATTACCGGAAGGAGATGTGAGAGTTGGTACCATGGTTAGGCTAGGCCTAACACTCCACATTTGTTGAAACCTGTAACTGCAAAGTATCTTTGAAAGAATGATGAGGATGATGATAATGATGATGCATGCCTAATGCAGTGATGTATGAATGCTTAAAGTGGTGTAAAATGATGTGATGGAATGTTGATGATGACAGGAATGTTTTCTCTCGAGATGAATGAGTTATCTCTCAAGAGAAACATGCAATGGATGATCCTCCTAGTATCTCAGGAGAGAACATTCGAATGAAATGTAGATGGTCTTCCCGATATTATACACATCCAAGAAAGGGATACAAGCAATTCTCCCGGTATCTCAGGATAACATACTTGAAGAAAAAGGATGACATTCCCGGTATCTCAGGAGAGTGCATCCAACAAAGGGACACAAGTAATCCTTCTGGTATCTCAGGAGAACATATTTGGAGAAGACTTCCTGATATCTCAGGAAAGCACATTCGAATGAAATGAGAATGGTCCTCCCTGTATCTCAGGAAAACACATCCCATAAAGGGGTAAAAGTACTCCTCTCGATATCTCAGGAGAACATACTTGGAGAAAAAGAATGGCCTTCCCGGTATCTTAGGAAAGCACATTCGAATGAAATGATGATGGTCCTCCTGGCATCTCAGAAAAACACATCCAACAATGGGATACAAGCAATTCTTCCGATATCTAAATAGAACATACTTGGAGAAAAAGAAAAGCCTTCCTAGTATCTCAGGAAAGCACATTCGAATAAAATGTGGATGATCCTCCAGGAATCTCAAGAAAACACATCCAACAATGGTTGCAAGCAATCCTCCCGATTTCTCAGGATAACATACTTGGCGTAAAAGAATGGCCTTCCCAGTATCTCAAGAAAGTGCATTTTAATCAAATATGGATGGTCCTCCCGGTATCTCAGGAAAACACATCCAATAGAGGATGCAAGAATCCTCCTAAAATCTTAGGAGAACATACTTGGAAGAAAAGAATGGCCTTCCTAGTATCTCAAGAAAGCGCATTCAACTGAAATGTGGATGGTCATCCCGGTATCTCAGGAAAACACATCAAACAAAGGGATACAAGCAATTCTTCTGGTATCTCAGAGAACATACTTGAGAAAAAGAATGGCCTTCTCGGTATCTCAAGAAAGCACATTCGACTGAAATGTAGATGATTATCTTGGTATCTCAGGAAAACACATCCAAATGATGTATGAATAGTGCGTGTGGTGATTGATATGATGTGAGCAGTGTGAATGGTCCTCCTGGATAAATCGGAGGAGAACACACTCAGATGGGATGATGCAAGATGATTACTTCAAAGTGATATGAATGCTGTGATAAATGAAATGTATGAATGGGTCTTCCAAGGCAACGAAGCTACAACTTGAAAGACTATGCATGTGTGCTTGTGATATGAAAAACTTGATGACATTATGAAGATACTCCAATTTGTTTTTGAACTGATTGATTTTGACTTTTCCTTCATTGCTTTCGGTTAAAATCATTGGAATTTCAAGGTGCAAGATCTATGAATCACTTTGAGAATCACATAAAATAATCCTTCATTGAAATTCTAAATTTATAAAATATTCTTGCAAAACATTCTTAAAATTCCAAAAAAACCACATTCTCAATATCTTGTCCTTGGATAAAGCTCATTTCGACTTAAAATCAAAAGAAAAAAAGACTTTGAAATCTTGCCATAAATGAATCATTCAAAGTAGTGAAACATACTATGTGACTTCTCAGTGCTCATGTTAGGATCTGAAATGCATGTGACCTGTTGGGCCTAGGCCCGCATAGGGCTCAAAATTTTTTAACCTCACGTAGATTTACGTCCAACTTCCCCTTGTGAATGAGGTGTACTGAATGATCTGTATGCAAAATGTGAATGGTGAGATGATAAATAATCATTACATGTATAAGCCTTAATGGATAAATCCTGTAGGTTTAAGATGTTTTCCATGAAAGGGTCAACCTAATCGATTTTTCGATATCGGCCCCTACAAAGTCTTGAACGTGATTGTGCTGAAACTCTTGGGCCTTGTATGGGTCTAAATCGTGTTGGATTTGTACATGTCGATGACTATATATATGCTCGCATGAATGAATGTATGAAAGAGTTAAATGGTATATAACCTTATTTATGAATGAAATCCAAACTTACAGGACATGTGTCGTGAATTCCTAAGTTTAAGTGACATGGCCTAGACCCATACCTTACCTTAATATTTGAATTTTGAATTTGGATCAATGAAGTCCATGTATGGGTTTCGGTCACGTTGGATTTAACACATACAGAGGGTTAAACCTCATGTGCCCCCAGATAAATGATATGCAATGAAGTATGAAGTGTAATATGATAAGGAATGTGCAGACACCCCAATTTGCACGAGAGTCACTTTCTCTTGATCTGTGTAGCTCCTGGAGGCTTGAGCTTGGCTTTTCCTATCCCCCAATCATCTCCAAACTACCCAAATCATATTGCCAATTTTTCCTGAAAATCCCAAACTTCATGTGAAATGACAAAAATACCCCTGGTAGACCCCACCTGATCCATTTCAGTCCAGAATCCATTTCAGCCTCAAATTAGAATTCCTGAGCCAAAAGGCCCTCTAATGAGTATAATCTTGTGCTAATTTGATGTTCGTCAGAAAAATGACAGTTTTGCCCCTAATCCGGTCGTTTGGGCCAAACAGCTAAATCCGAGGGTCAAACAATTTCTCCTACATCTAATTTGGATTCCACACTGAAACACCTTAAAAACAACTGTGATTTTGTAAAATTCTAAATTCGGGAGTCGAAGGGTCATTTTTGGTATTTTAAAATTATCAAAAATTGACATGAAAATATAATGGGGTAAAAAATAATAAAAGAACACATTAGGGAGGGAATTGAAATTAAATAATTGAGAGAATATTTAAGGAAGATTTGTCATGTGTCAAATTTCAAAAAATAAGAAAGAATTAATTTTAGAAGTTTCCATGTGGCAAATCCCCGAAAACAATAAAAATAAAAATAAAAAGCTTTTAAATTCAAACTAAAAAGGGAATTTCTATTCTCAAACAAATCAAAAGGGGATTTCTAAATTCAGTTCAAAAAGGGATTTTAAGTTTCAAATTTAATCTCTCAAAAAGGAAGTTTCTAAATCCAAAAGAAAAGATTTTTTTTTTTTTAAAAGAGAGAATTTCTAGATAGAAAGAAAAGGAATTTGTTTTTTTTTTTTTCTATATAAGAAGAGGAGAGCCGAGCTCTCCCACACAGACATGAATTGTCTCTCCCCCTCCTTCCTTTCCCCAGCTTTCTTTCTATTCTCTCCTCCCTTTCCTTTCTCTCTTAACTTTCCTTCTATTCTCTCTCCCTCCTTCCTTTCCTCATTTTTCTTTCTATTCCCTCTCCTTTCTCCTTCCTCTATTTCCTTTCTTGCAACCTTTCTTTTCCTTTTCTCTCTTTCCCTTCTCTTCTATAAAAGAAACAAGGGATCGACCAAAAAGGAAAAAAATGAAGAAAGCTCCCTCCCAGGTTCTTCAAGCCCACTACCTCGTCTCTCTCTTCCGAACTCTCTCTGCTCACCGCCCCCATCTCTCTCTTCTTCCACTCTTGTTGCCGCACTGCCACAACACCACCATCTCCTCGTCGCACTGCTCACCCGAACCACTACACGGCCTTACTGCTGCCACCTAGCCGTTGAAACCACCTCACTGCACATCACCATACCGCCATCACTTACATCACACATCACCTCCACCGCTGTTCTTCCCCTTTACACCTCTTCTCCACTCTCTCTCTTTCTCTGTCTGTCTCTCTCTCTCTCTTTCTTTTCTTCTTCTTCATTTTTCTTTCCTTCCCTTCCCCTGTCTTCTTCTCTGTGAAACAAAGAAACTAGAACATCCATTACAAACCCCTCCCCCAAAAGAAATCACAATAACCAAAAAGCCCCAAAAAATCAAGAAACCAAAAATCTGAACCCCAAGGCCTTGTTTGGCTTGGGAGTTTTACGTTTTTATCTTTCTTCACCTAACCAGAAGCCGAGAACTATCGTAGCCGCCCCTCAAGACGAGCTAAGGAGCTCAAAACAAGAGGAAAAATGCCACATCTGCTACAGGTATATTTTCCTTTTCTTTATCATTCAATTTTATACATAATTTATTACCATGGATATAAGACTTGCTGTAAATTGTTATGGATGATGTTTTCATGAATATGATTAATCCATGTTTATTGCAATCCCTATTTTGGTGGATTTTGATGAGTTGTTTAGGCCATTACTCATGAATGTGTCTTTTATTGCATTTTATAATTTTATTTTTATTAAATTTCTACTTATTTTCTTTATATTTTTGTATTTAGTTTGGAAAGATTAGGTTAGTTTCTTATACTGTTCTTAGTTTTGGCAATTTAATTTTTATCATTGATTTTAGGACATTTTCTTTTATTATTTTAGGCATTTCTAGATTTTTAGCATAGTAGTTTATTTTTAGGTTTGTTTGTTAAATTGGCCCAAACAATTTTGAACCGGGTAATCGGTTAAACTGGGAGAGGACGGGTGCCTAACACCTTCCCGACCTCTCAAATAAACCCCCTTACCCGAATCTTGTTAGACCGACCTAATTTCACAATTCCGGTTCAATTCTATAATCAATCAATAAAACCCATGGGTGACCATTCACACCCGAAATCGATGAATGGTGGC
This sequence comes from Pachysandra terminalis, assembly GCA_031762675.1. NCBI lineage: Eukaryota > Viridiplantae > Streptophyta > Magnoliopsida > Buxales > Buxaceae > Pachysandra > Pachysandra terminalis. Next base: position 10,017 of record JAUPMG010150046.1, read on the forward strand.
GACTCCATCTTTACCCAATCGACCTATGGTCCATCCGACCATAGGGTGATCACAGCTGGCGACTCCACTGGGGAGTTGCGGGTTTGAGCCACGGTTCAATTTTGTTTGGCCAATTTAGGTTTTTTGTGTTTTTTATTTTATTTGTTTTGATTTGATTAGGTTTGATTTGATTAACTTGGCATGATTTTTGGTTCAATTTCATATATTTTTCTTGGTTTAATTGTGCTATTTTACTTCATTTAGCTTGGTTCAATTTGAGTTCCTGTGATTCAATTCATTTGATACTGGTGGTTCAATATGCTCTAATGATTATGGGTCATTTGAATGGATGAGTTTAATTGTATTCTTTGACATATTGCATAATCACAACCCATTTTCACCTATCTAAGGAGCTTTGTAAGCTTGCAAACGGGCGACCTTTGTCCTCGGTAGCAAACCTTACATTCCAGGAGTCTAGTAGGCCTTTGGCCGGGCAACCTTTGTCCCCGGTGTCGGCGCCCAACGCTCCACTCCGAACCCAACGACTAAAGAAGCATGTGGAGAAATCCACATGTCGATGTCAGTTCAACAGGTTTCGGGTTCCCTCAGCATTTAGATGCATAACTGTGAACCTCGTATTGAACCCGGTTTAGGTCTTAGAAAATCGGGGTATTAGGACACGTGTGTTGTGTTTAATGTGTCAATCTATACAAAAACAATGAAAAAAAAAAGTTCTCAATGGTTTAATGCATAACTTTGTGGTTCAATTGAATGGTTGGATTTATTTACATTTAAATGCGGATGGATTTCATGAATTGTTTGGCTTGAACCACGCACTTGCGCTCATAACCCAATTTGCATGAACCACCCATTAAATTGCATTTTAGATGAGTTGGCAGTTAGGACACTTCAAGTCGGTTTAATCATTCATGCATTTTGAGTCTATTTTGGCTAGGTCCATGGCCCAAGCCCATTTGAATAATCTCTAGTTTAGGCCCACAGTTGGGGCCCATTAAGAAAGCCCACCTAGGAATCCAGGGTCCATGA
>JAUPMG010150077.1:0-11042 GCA_031762675.1 Pachysandra terminalis
TGTCTCTCGTCTTGTTTGGGATGTTGCAGAGGTGGTCGTTCATGTGGGGATTTGATGGAGAAGATAGGGTTTTCCTTATTTTTCTTCCGAGAGAAAGGAGAAGAGAGAGTTTTTCAGAGAGAATCGGGTGGCCGGATGTTGGGGTTTGGCCGGAGTTTAGACACCGTCTTTGGATACATCGAAATATGGGTGGTTGACGCTGCCGCTGGAGAATAGCCGCCGGAGAGAGTTTGCAGAGTTAGCATTTAGGGTTTTCTTTGCTTTGCTTTCCAAAATCAGAGAAAATGGAAAGGAGGAAGATGAAGAGTGTTTTCTTCTTTCTTCTAGATGTTAGGTTTTCTACTTTCTATTGGATATGAGCCGTTAGATTAAGAATCATCAACGACTCGTATATAAAGTTATAATATTTATATATATAATTAAAATATTTAGTTATTATTAATAACTATTCGGTCTGGACCGGACTTTTTAGGGTTTATAAACCTAAGTCCGAACCCAGCCCGAACTTCAGTTCGGGCTCAGATTAGATCCCGGACCGAACCCGAACCCAAATAAAAATCTGAGTTCGGGTTGTTCTTAGAGTTGGGTCGGGCGGGCTTCGGGCGGGTTGGGCCAAACTTACAGCCCTAGTTATAACGTAACAACTTCTTACTCATCCGCGGTGTTATAACGTCACAACCTCCTTTTTGCTGCGTATGCACCGTCTCTCACTGGTGTTAAAGACGAGCAGAGAAGAAGAGCGAAGAGATTAAGAAGATGGGATGGATTGGAGATGCCGTCGACTCCATTAAATCACTTCAGATAAGACAAGTCCTTATGCAAGCCGTTAGTCTCGGTTAGAAAAACGCTTCATCAATCACCCTTTTTCAATTTGTATATGCATTATTGATGGAGATTTTCGTTGTCTATTGTTTGCCTTTTTTTTTTTTTTTTTGATCTGTAATTGAAATATTGTCTGGATCTCGATTTTAACTGCAAATATTTGTTGTTTTTGTTAGAGATTTCGTTTTGTTTTACCCTTAAATTGCAACTTCAAATATAAAGGATTATTTTATTCTAATCACTAATATTTCGGTCCAATTAAGAACCACAAATCAGTTGGTTTTGTTTCCTATATCTGAATTCTGTATATAAGACCAATCATGTGATATCGGATTTCTCTGCACTGGTTGAATATAGAAATTGGCTCACTATGCATACATTATTCGATTTCAGTGGCTTCTGGAAAAATGGGTTCTGACCTCAAATCAGTGTATTGTAACTGTTAAGAACCAGTTACTCTAAAAGCTTAAGCTGTTAGAGAACAGCACAACAATGTATATCAAATGGTTCACAACACATCCGTCGAAGAATAAAGGGCACTGAGGCAAATACAACACATGCACCTGCACGGGAACAAGACATTCGTGGGAGAACAAACACACAAACACATACACCCAGGGTTCGAACACTCGACCTCCCGCTCAGATATCATGTTAAGAACAACTTACTCTAAAAGCTTAAGTTGTTAGAGAACGGCACGGCAATGTATATCAAATGGTTCAACAGTATGTAAATCCTATTGTTCATTTATGGGGAAATAATGCAGAGGTATTGGTTTTCCACTTTGTGAAATGGCATCGTTTTTGTTTTCTTTTCATCAAGGGACCAGACTAGATAATCAAATTGTTGGAAATGCTAAATGGTGGTCTTTTTGAGTATAGAAACCAGAAAACTGTACAGTTGTGCCAGAAAATTGAAATGTTCAACCAGAAACTGTCAACGGTGGCCTTTCCGGTTTGACATCGGTTTTCTTTTAATTGCATTGAATTGCATTGTCATGATAGAAACCTGAGAGCAACCTTTTAGTCCCTCCAAGTTTCGGATTGATGAGCTCTTTATAAAATAATATACTGGTTTGATATTCTTTGCCGCCAAACAATTTGTGCTTGGGTGGTCTTGAGAATTGAGTTATAAAGAAAGTGATGTTTCTATGTTTTGACTAAGTAGGAATTATGAGATTGAGAATCTTTCCAAGTATGCACAGTTGAAAAGCATTTGTTGCCCCAATTTTATTTATTTTTTACTTGTGCTTGTAAATGATCGATTCTTGTTGCTCTCCTTTTTAAGGTATGCTTGTAGTTGTGTATAAAAATTCTGTTCTCCATAATCTTTTTCAGGCATGATTGTTACATCAGCATTGATAATATGGAAGGGATTGATGTGTGTTACTGGCAGTGAATCACCTGTTGTAGTTGTTCTTTCTGGAAGCATGGAACCTGGTTTTAAAAGGGTGAGTCTATTCTTCCTATTCAAAGATCTAACTTTGGCAAATAGTATTATTTGTCTAGTGGCTCATTTTGAGTGATAGATTGTGTGATTTTTTTTTTTACTATACTCATGTTTTCTTTAACTTCATTGAGTTTAGTTTTTATAATTATGAAACCTGCAACATATGACTTATTGTGATACTTTTAGTCTATTACAATCTTTAAGGATACTATAAACTGCACAAATTATTATCAAACCCAACAAATAATTCTTTATTGAAGTTCATATTTTGAGAGAAAGCCTTTCTTACTTATCGAGCTTCAATTTAATGACATTTCGGTACGCCATATACGTTGTCAATCTTCTAACTCTTTTTTTTTCTTAAGAGAAAGAATTTTCATAATGGGAAATGATCCTTAGACTTATTAATTGCTTGTTCTCTACTTTTGCGAATATATTTGGTGATTTTTATGAAATATGCACTGATATGCTTATTGGTAGGAATTTTCTACACAAATAGCCTCTTCAGTTTTTGCCTATCGTTTCTGGCTATCATAATTATAACTTCATCAAATTTAGCTTTGACTCCTCAAACTTTATGTTATTTCTTCCTTAATTTTATTTTGTTGGATATTATGAGGGAATTTTGCGAAGAAGGTGGACAAGAAGTAGCTCCGGTTTAAAGAGAGAATATTCACTTGATTCAGGCATGCAAAACGAAGACAAATGATGGTGCCAATTAGAGAGCCCCTATTGCCAGCTGATCCATTTATAAAAAAAAATTCAATCCTTATGAAAGCCCACTGGGCCATATCTATTAATCCTTTCAACAGCTAAAACCATACTCATTGACTTCCAGTCATGGTTGCCAATAATGCTTTCCATTTTTCCCTGCATTATTCACACCCTCTAATAAGTAAAAGTATAGCTCTAAACAACAGTTCACTCTTCCAGTCGAGGATGGAAAAATAGCTGCCGCAAAGAAACTACTTTTAGTGATGGTAATATTGCTCTGAGAATATGGTTAGGGTTGTGGATCATGTTCATCTAGGAGAGAGTCGTTGGCTTCTGCAAAGGTTGTGAATCAGTGTATGAGAGATGGGTTGATCTAGTGGAAGTAAAATAGATTGCAGGGGTGGATAATCTTATTATGTATGCCAATGCGGTGTTCCAATGGATACCAAGCAGATCCCTAGACTGTGGCAAGCTTCTGGGCATGCCATTTGGGGCGCTCGGAAAAGAGGCCAAGGCATTGTTTCCTATTTGAAACCATTAAGAAGCACCAGCCACCAGTAAGGCATAGCACGTTGATTCATAAGTGTCTGATTAAAACTCTGAGAGAATTACAAGCTTTAATGTGTAATCATAATGATGTGGGAACAATTGAGGGGGCAAAGGAGGAGGGAGGAGGAAGAGCAAGGAATTGTCGTGTATAGCTTGAAATGATGAATTAAATTATATCATGGAATAGAAGGGGATTGCATTTGGCCAATCATTGATCATAGCCTTAATTTTCTTTGTAGGAGTCTAAGAAGTAGTGTAGTACACATGAGTTTGGCTAGGTATATTTAGAGTACCAAATTTGTTGACTTGGTTGATGTATGGGTTAGTGAGGGCAGCTGGAGTGATTCTTGTGGAATGGAATAACGGGAGTGGTTGATAAGCTTGATGCAATGCTTGGGATTTTTTTTTTCTTAATCATTTTAGACAATTTTGCTTATGGCTTGGGGGGTGTCCTTGTAGGTGTATTTTTTTTTTATGAAAAAACGGATATGATATATATGTAAAAATTCTTTGTACAGAGCGAAAAGCTGTCTAAGATGGACAGCAAGCAATAGAAAAAGAAACAAATAAGAAACACAGGAAAAAAAACACAACTACTAAGACACCTCTCCTAAATTCATCTGGATTCCTAACAACTCAGTTGTGGGAATCCCAGTAATAGTTTCTTCGTCACCACTCCTCATCTGGTCAAAAAATCCGTATTTGAATTTGCTGATCTCAACACATGGTTGAATGAGATATTCAGCCCATGCGCTAGAAAGCGAGCCAGGCGAATCAGCTGAATGAATTTCCATGGCCACTCCATCATAGATCCCATCCAAGAGATTATTGTTGCGGAATCACCCTCTAGCTCGAGCCATGAATATCCCATACTTCTAGCTTTCCTCAACCCCGTCACCAAAGATAGAATCTCTGCTCGCGTAGAGTCCCTCTGACCTACTGAACCTGAATACGCATGGCAAATAGCCCCATATTGGTCTCTGGATATACCCCCTAGGAGCACACCAAACCGCAGACTGCAAAGACCTCATGGGAGAAGAGAAAGCCACAGATCTCTAGTCCCTGGTGATATCAGCCATAGAAATCCCTCTAAACTCAGGCCATGCTACTATCCATGAGGCAACCATAAATATGATAGCATCAATGAGGGCCAGAGACCAGTCTATTTATCCCAAAATAATTCTTCTATTCCTTTCTATCTATATTGCCCATAATATCGCACATAGAACGGCCTCATGGAATCCTTTACTGCTCAAACAAGTCCTCCACTAACGAAGGCAAGGCACAATAACCTGCTTGAGAAAGTAGAGCCAAATACTCCTCGACACCGAACAATGTACAAAAAGGTGGTCAATTGACTCTCCATCCTCCTTACAAAGGAAGCACATGTGGGGTTCCTATGCAGAATATCGTCAGTGTTAATCTTGTGCTGAAGGAGGGTCCAGACAAAAGCAGTGATACGAGGAGGAGCTCTGGACTTCCAGAGTCTGAAAGGGGAGAAAGGAAGTTGGGGATTCTGGATGGAGTGGCGTAACAATGAGAAGAAGGACTGGGTAGAAAAAAACACCTCTTGACTCAGGGAACCACACCGTACTCTACTGACAGTTGGGATCAATAAACACATCCTTAAGGTAATCAAATAAATTCATAAGTTCATCCACCTCCGCAAGGTAGGGATCACGTCTGAGATAACGATTCCAAATCAACCCAGAATCTGACCAGGATAGAATATATATATGAGTGAATCTCTTATAGGTTCATATGGATAAAAGGGTTACAATCTTAAACAAATTTGTGAGAAAATTTGATTCTGTTAGAATTCATTTGGTGGCTCCTTGGTGCTTAGCGGGTGGAGATTTTTTTTTTTTACATCAAGCTTGTAGGATTTCTTTCAGTTAAGGAGGCAGTTCCCTCTCCCATGACCTATGTCAGACTATTTTCCAATCTTAGTAGGAGGGAGGTCTCTTGGTAGACATTTTTATTTTGAGAACATGACTGAAGGATGCCTTTTTTGTGGGTGGGTTGGTTGATTATGTGAGAAAAAGTATGGTGTTTCATGGTAAACAAAACTTTGTTTCTGTTAGCAACTCAAGGTGCTAAAGGAGAAGGTGAAGCGGTGGAGTAAGGAGCATTTTGGAAGGAGGGATGAGAGAAAGAAAGTAGCGCTCAAGAAGAATAAAGATCTAGACACAAAGGATGCATGCTTTCTCCCATAGATTAACGAGCTGTCCTCGAGAGAGTCTTAAGGAGAAATTTAAGAAATTGATTAGATGAGGGAAAATTAGTTGGAGGCAAAGATTGAGGGTGTTGTGGCTCAAACATGAATACTAAGTTCTTTCACTTGACGTCTAATGTCCATGATAGAGAGAACTTCATGATAGAGTGAACACTGAGGGCACCTATAAAAGCCTTTTATATTGATCGAGGACAAGAGATGAAATCAGCTATAAAAGGCTTCCATAGGGATCTTTAGAAGGAGAACACGAAGATTCCCTCTTGTTGAGAGGGATCATCTTTGAATTGATATCACTTTTTTTCTTTTGGATGAATAATGAGAGCTTCATTGAAAAAGAAGATGGAGTATAATACAAGGGCTACAAGGGATAAATTGCTCACAAATTGAGTCATCTAAACAAACAATGTAAAGCAACAAAAGGAGATGACCGACCTCGTAACTTGAAAAATGAAAATAAACAGTCCTCTAAGCAGTAAATCGACGAAACAGATAAATTCTAGTCCTTTTAAATCATATTTTCTGAGGAATCTCAAGAAACATGTTGACTCTCTTAGCACCCTTTTTAACGTGGGTGTTTCTTGGGTAAGTAACAAAACGAGATATTCATTTCACTAGTCAAATACTTTCCCAACCAGACAAAATGATTAAGCCTCCAAGAACACAACTTAGTTCCTGACACCCAAGAGACAATCATAGAAGAAGCTCCCTGCACATCTAGGAGTGTGTATCCTTGTGAACGCTCGTCTCTCAACTTTGTTAGAATAGCAAATATCTTTTCCAAACTGCATTCCCATCACCAATCAGTCCTGAGAATGCGTAAGGGATGCACCCTGTATGATCCTTGATTACCACATCTACCCCCAAAAGGTCTTAGGATGCACCCTATATGATCCTTGAATACCACATCACCCCCAAAAGGTCTTAGGTTCCCATGAAAAGACCCATCAAAGTTCAATTTGATCGTCCATGCTAACAGGGCCTTCCCAGCTGAACAGAAGCTAGTAGCCACAGGAGATGATAATGACACAATTGTCCATCGACTAATAATCTCTGAAATTGATATTCCTCTAAATTCCTGATAAGTGGATACCCAAGAAGTCGCAAACACCGTCACCATATCAATCACTGCTTTGGTAGTGGATCTCACTCAAAGATTCTCCTGCTAGCATTTTATCAGGTGGTATTGACTTGGAGTGTGAATTCTGCAAGAGGAGGTTTACTGAAAATGGCATTTTAATCAAGGGAGTCTTTGTAAAAATAGGACTTTCACTATGACTGTTGATTTGAAAAATCTGCTAATGCTTTTATCACCCTAATTCCAAAAAATCTGGAGCGTTAGATATTAAGAACTTTCAACCCATTAATACCTTTGAGTCATTTTTTTATTCTTCTTTCTCGAATATATATGTGTGTGTGTGTGTGTGTGTGTGTGTGTGTGTTTGTGTGTGCGCGTATGTGCATGGGTGTGTGTGTGTCGTGCGTGTGTATCTATTAGATCGTACCCAAGGTGCTCAATATCGTTTTGTCTTACCAAACCACATTTGTGAAAGGTTCATGGATTCTAGATGGGGAACTCCAAACTTCTTGTTAATCAGTGTTTTGATTCAAGACTTTGGAGTGATGTCCCTGGTATCGCTTGTAATTTCTACATGGAGAAAAGCCTATGATCATGTCAATTGGGGATTCTTTCTATATTTGTTAAGGAGAATTGGCTTCAGTTTCATGGTACACATCTTCTCAACATTTATCTCACAAGTAGGAGAGGTGTAGCAACTTACAAGTGACTGGGAGGATAGTGATATGTTCACATGATCAGTCTCTGCTTTTGTGGGGGAAGGGGCGGGGGGAGGGATGGTGTGCCGGATTTTAGATTCCTTAGGGATTTAGAGGCTAGCATGTAAACAGTATCCCCCCACAAATCACACACACACACACACGTGGAACCTCCCCTCCTCTCTCAAACTGAGGATTTATAGATGCTTATTGGGGAACTAAGGTCTATATCTTGTAGGGAAAGGTCATACATGTTTCTTATAGCCTGGCTAGGGTGGGAGACTCCAAAAGAGGGACACAGCTTTATTTCAAGGGTTTTGAGAAAACAAGAGGGCTATAGGGACTACCTTATTCACTTGAAGAGATTGGAGATTTATCGACTCTAGTAGATACCTTATTCTCATGTTACCAAGTTCCTCTAACTTGGATGCTGATAAACTAGCTGACAAAGGGGATATTTGTGTTCTTTTCATGAGTGGGACCTCTCTTCCTTTGTAATCTTATTCTAATCTTTGGCCTTTTTGGGCTTGTACCTTGCCATTTCTTTCCTTTTGTTAATATATTCTGTTTCTGATAAAAAAAAATCTTGAATTGGTGCAAGTTACAAGCTAAAAGTGTAAGGAGAATGCTGAAGTGGACATGGTGGAGTTGTAATGGAAATGTTTGAAAACATATGGTATATTTTGTATAACCAAAGAAATTAACAGGCTGGAATTGCATAAAAGAATTCATGATTCTGATCTTATCTAGTTGATAATGATAATGGTGGTGATGTTGTTTTTAAAGAGTGTGTTTCTTCAGTTCTTTTACCTGTCTTATCCTCCAGGGTTTTTGATTTTGCCAGGGGGCTTGGCGAAATTTCGGCTCTATTTGGCCGAAATATCACCGAAATGACGGAATATTTCACCAATTTGTATGAATATTGGGAAAAAAAGGAATTTTAATTCCAAAATTTTTAAGGATTTTAGTGGGAATTAAATACCTAAAATATGAAAAAAAAAAAAAAAAAATTATGCATACATATACATTAACACATATGAGGTAAGTACGGATGCGTGCACCCTGTAGAGGAAACAAGCCTATAACATGCACAAGAACAAGCAAAAGGAAAGTATGAGAATGTAATTCAACATCTCCTAACATTATTTTTTTTCTTCAATATTTTAAATAATTATTTTGCATATTTTTAACAATTGTTTTTACTATTTTTATGATTTTATGCTTAAAAATAATTATATAGTTAATTAATAGTCATTACACATTGAGTAATGGACCATTAAAAGTTACATATTACTACAAATCACTTTTTATCACTATTTTTCTAAATGTTTGCATTATTTATGCATAATATATAATTTTTTTATAATAATATGTAAGTTTGCCTAGATTCTGTGCCGCCAGAGTCCAAATTGGCGATATTTCGCCAACATGCCTCTCTAAAACCATGCTAGCCTCTGTTTGTCTGGTTCTGAATCCTCACATCTTGACTGTTTTTCTGGACTTTGTGCTGGGTAAAATCCTTATCTGTAGAGGTCAGACACTCTCGGTAGATGCTCTTCATGTTTCCAGAATAAGGAAATATTTAATAATTTTCTTGCCAACTGCAAGTTCTCTTGGTTAAACTAAGATTTATGTTCGACTTTATTGTCTTGTTGTCTGAGCTTTCAGGAATTATCACAGGGTGGCATTCCAATGCTTTCAGCTAGAGTTTTAAGACTGCTTAAAGGCTGGTCCCTGTAGCCATCTGTTGAACATTTGGAAGAATGGTTGAAAGAAGTTATCTGAAGTGGATTCAGCAGCCAAGAAGTCAAAATTCTCTCTAATCAGTCCTTAAAGATTTCTAAGACATGAAAGTGGCTCCATGTCAGTTGGGAATTTATTCTAAAGAAGTGATTCCTATTTGTCCTCATGTATCTTTACAATATATAGCAACTGATTGTATATTCTTTATCTACGTGTCTGTGAAATACTCCCATTATTCTATTCTATTAATACAGGTAACATTTTACTGATCAATAAGGAGTTTGTATTTATACAGATAATAATAAGATTTTACATCATGCAAAAATTTAGCAGTAACTAGAAGTTTTTTTCAAGCTCCTATAAATTTACATCCAATTCGACATTTTGGTCATGATTATTACTGCATTTTGATTCCTCATATTGAATCTGTACTCACTTCCTGCCTCCATATTTTGCAATTATCCAAAAACAACCATTAATCTGGCATTACTTACTGTCATATTTTTTTGCAAATGGGAATGAATCAACCAAATGTAAACCTGTCTTAAACTCGTGCCATCTTGTTGAACAATGATTCTGTCTTGCAAATGAAGAAATTTAGATTTTACATGCCGGTCTCCATCTCCAAGTTACTCCCATGCATTGCATCCTTTATTTGTACCCTTTACCTGTATACTTTCTCACAGTGATCTTTTATTTTTCTTGCAGGGGGACATTTTGTTCTTGCATATGAGTAATGATCCTATTCGCACAGGGGAAATTGTTGTTTTTAATATTGATGTATGTGTTTCTCATGCTATTCATACATTCTTTTAATAGCTTTTGTTATTTTAAATTGTTTGCTTGAGCATCACAATTGTTGTTTCAGAATCCATTATAGCAGTTTTGTTTTAATTTTTTTAAAGTACATATTTGTTTTCATCTTCATTCATGGAAGCACAGATTTTGGTTCCTTAAATTGTAAGTAATCAGCTATTTTCTTTATATCATGGGAGATAGTTGTGTTACCACTTCACCAGCTATAGAATGTGGTTCTGGCAGAAATATCTTTGCTTTGCTGGAAAGAAAATCTGCTTTGCAATATTTGTACCAGGAAATTCTGCTACATCTTAATTCTGGCTGGATGTTTGGTACTTTTGTCTGTTGTAGACTTTTAAATACACAAAGAAAATTTGTTCACAGAAATAATTAAGGAAGCGCCCACTTTCTTTGGAGCCCTTCAATTTCCTCAATGACTATAAAATTTGAAATTTACGTTTTAATGATTTATATAAAATGGCTATAAAATTTGAAGATGTATAAAAAGAAAGAGAACAAATACTTTTCCTTGAATTATTTGAAATTTACTTTCTAATGATTTATGTAAAACTTTTTTACTAAAAATATACTTGGGCTTTTGGTCAGACGCAACTGGTGGCAGAAGAATTCTAGGACCAAAATTGGTTCAGCAGTTAGAACATTCCTCCAACGAACGCTTCATTCTATTAGTTAGAGGTTTATTGGTCATTTGGCTATACAAAATGACTTTTGTACAGCCTTTTCAGACTTGAATCGAATTTATTCTGCGAAGCCTAATGAATTTATGTCCATGTAACCCAAGCTGTGAACTTAGTTGAAGTGCTATTTTATGTTTGTATATGATGCTAAGGAGGACAATGTTGTCAAATTTTGTAGGCAATTAGGCGCTTGCCCAGGTGAAAAAAGTGAAAAAAAAAAGAAGAGGGATGGGGAAGGGCTTATATTATATACATATATA
>JAUPMG010150088.1:0-11041 GCA_031762675.1 Pachysandra terminalis
GAGTTCTTTATAAAAGTAGCACAATTCAATGCCAAAGTCATTGAAATCTCTACAGGTTGTTTGACTACTTTCCAAAACAGAATAAGGGAAATTTATAAAGAAAATTCTATTCTTAGTAATATAATAGCCTTGTGTCACACAAATATAGATCGAGTGTGAAGGAGCTATAAAAAATGTGCAAACCACGAATTGGATTTATTCACGTATGAATGCAAATTCGAGATTACAAGTTCGAATTATTGCAAACTCAATATTTCTACATTGTACTTTTATGAGATGCTTGATTATGAAATTGGGGGCTTACACCCTATATGCTTGCAAAACTTATTTGCTGATCTCTCATGTGTTTGTGATATTTATTAAGATTCACACCCTATATGCTTGCAGAGAAATTTATGATCCATATATATAGGATATTTACTTATCAAGGGGATTCATATATGTTTTAAATTTTTAGCATAAATAATGTTTGTATAAGAATTTGTTTAATATCTCAATTCGAGCATAACAGGTTAAAATAAAGTAGACATCTACTCCGGCTTCAGGCTATTAATAGAAAGCCCACATACGTCGGGAAAATCATCTCGAACAATCATATGTATTCTAAGGATCTACACAAGATAGACCTTAGATATTCGAGGCTCACATATGTGAGAAAATCAACTCGAAATCATAGATATTTCAAGGATCTATTCGAAATAGACCTCAAATAGAAATATTTTAAGGATCTACGTCAGATGGAGTTTAAACAAGATATTTCGAGGTTCCATTTGAAATAGACTTCAAACAGAAATATTTTAAGGATCTACGTCAGATGGACCTTAAACAAGATATTTCGAGGATCTATTCGAAATAGACTTCAAACAGAAATATTTTAAGGATCTACATCAGATGAACCTTAAACAAGATATTTCGAGGATCTATTCGAAATAGACCTCAAATAGAAATATTTTATAACAGATGGACCTTAAACAAAAATATTTTGAGGATCTACTCGAGATAGACCACAAACAAAATATTTTAAGGATTTACAACAGATGGACCTTAAACAAAGATATTTTGAGGATCTACTCGAGATAGATCACAAACAAAATATTTTAAGGATCTACAACAGATGGACCTTAAACAAAGATATTTTGAGGATCTACTCGAGATAGACCACAAACAAAATATTTTAAGGATCTACAACAGATGGACCTTAAACAAAATATTTTGAGGATCTACTCGAGATAGACCTCAAACAAAATATTCTAAGGATCTGCATAAGATGGACCTTAGACATTCGTGCGTCCACTTATGATGGGAGAATTAACTTGAATAAATATAATATTCTGATGATCTACTTAAAATGGACCTCAGATCAATATTTGATCATTGCATTGTTGTCATTATTGAAATGCACTCACGTCTCTTTTACAAGAGCCATAAATGCAAGAGGCTAATGATGATGACTGGTTTTTAAAATGCCCACATGGCACCATTTTTGGTGACATATTTATTGTGTATTTTAGACCATTTGAAGTCTGGAAAACACTATTCATTGAAGTCTGGAAACACTGTTCACTATTTAGAAAATATACTTCGAAAATGCAACTCGAGAATGCTACTCGGGAATGCACTTCGAGAATACTACTTCGAAAATGCCACTTCGAGAATGCTATTTCAAGAACACTGTTCAAAAACATTGTTCACATGTACAAAAACATTGTTCACTGTAATTTCGAAACACTGTTCATACAACCATGACACTGTTCATGAGATTCGAAATCACTATTCATGACACTGTTTATGTGATTTATTGTTCACAGATTTGGCATTTATTATTATTTTAGTTTTTTTTAAATATTAAATGCTTTGACGGTTTTGATGGTTTTTCTTGGAATATTCAATTACTTTGATAGTTTCTTTGAGGCATTTAATAGGTAATTTTTCATTCAAAAGGAGGCATCTCTTCTTTGAGAGGAGGGGACTCCCTATTTAAAGGAAGTTGTTTTCTCACTTCAAGGAACAGAAGGGAGAGAGAGAAAAAGACAGAAAAAGAGACAAAAGAAATGGAGAAAAACACTACGGTTCTCCATAAAGATAGAGAATTTTATCATTCCCCTTCTTTTTCTTATATACATTTTTCTACAATGTATCATGTATATGATATTTTCTCAAGAATAAAGTGAAAAGAATGAATGCCGTATGGCAATCCTAGATGTAGGCGATATTGCTGAACCATGTAAAATCTTGTGTTCTTGTGTTGTTCTACATTATTTTCGGAAATCGTATTTGTTGTATCGATGTAGCGCCGCCCAAACGGCCAATTCCTCGGTTTAGGTGAGCAGTTGGAGCATTCCCGAACCTCAAAAGAGCTTATCCACCTTCTCCGATACAAATCGGCTATATGAAGAGATCAATGACTAAATCGGCCTAAACTGGTCTTATTTACCGATTTGTGCATCACCAGTACTAGGTTAGTAAGATATACAAGTAAGTGACTCTATCGAAGATTGTAACTAAGTTGTCATTCTATTTTAGTTCAACATTAAAGAAAGAAGAGCTTATTTATGGCTGCACAGACCACCATATTTGTTTGGTGAGAGTCTTTGATTTAAATGGTGTGGAGTATGGATTGAGGTGCCTGATTTTGATGGTAGCATGCATATGGATGATTTTCTTGATTGAGAGCCACTTTAGAGGATTACTGTAAATGGAAACTCTTGGTGAATTGTTGAAAAATCAGCAACCTCATGCACATGAAGATAAAATTGTACAAACAATAACTTCCGGTTGATTACACCATGACACTGTACAAGAGACAATCCATGGACCATGACATGGTAATGAGCGTGAATGAGTACACAACCAGGTTTAATAATTTGTCTACTTGTGTAGGACTGGATGTGATTAATGAGCAGCTGACAACAATGTATGTCTCTGGTTTTAGGTTTATGAGCAGAGATGATGTGGGAACTGATTAACAACCTTGAGGATTCTCATACATATGCTCCTCGAGCGAGAAACGTGTAGTCTGTATTGGTCCATGATTAAGCACCCTTGTCTACTACTACAATAACAAATAGTGTGGGTTTGGCTAGGGGTGTACATAGAAGCCACCCATCAATTAAAAGTGATCATGCAGCTACCCTTTGTTGTACACGTGATTCTAGACTAGAGGGAGGAGTTGATAGGGCTTAAAAGGTGAAGGAACCAGTAAGGTAGCAGTTTCTCACATGGGAACAATTTCTCTATAGGCGTATGTTGTGGAAGGCTATGCTTATAAATGTCGACAAAGAATGAGTATTTCATCAGGAAAAAAGATCCACAATGAGACCGTAGTTGAACTTGATGATGTGGACGAGGAGTTTTTCGCACCAATCTATGAGTAGCATGTTGATGAAGAAGTGGATATTATTCTAGTGCAAGGTGAGAGCTCGATGATGGTCCAGAGAGTGTTGTCAATTCCAAAAGTTAAGGAAGCTGAAGATTAGAGGTGATGTAGTATTTTTCTGCACACTTGTCACATGTCAAGGGAAGACGTGCAATATTATATTGGATGTCAATGTGAATATAATTACTAAGGAGGTTGTGGACAAGCTGAAGTTGCCAGTTCAGAAGTACTTTGTATCCTTCCAAGGTTGCTGGCCTCAAGCAAGATGTTAAGTACTCGTGATTAAAAAAATAATGTTAAATCAACTTTGTATTCTGTGAAGGAAGAGTCCAATAATTGTGCTGATAGCAAGTTTATCAGTTTGTTCTAGCTCACCAATTTGATAAAAAATGCAAAGAAACCTGAATCGTTTACCTGCTGGTCAGTTTGATCGAGGAGGAGCAAATTATGGACAGTGGCTACCTACCCCACCTGAGGTTCGGGTTTGTTTAAGGAATTTGGTTAGTTGGTAAAGTTAACCGATTGCATGTAATAGAAGGATCTTCATCTGAGCAAATTGTTAATGCATTGCATGGAGTTGGTTTGCGTGTGTACGTGTGTGTTATGCGTGCGTGCGTCGTGGGTGGGTGTGTGTTAGAAAAATTAATATTTTGGGTGGGTTAGCTGTTATCTTATTTGGGGATACCCCTAGGGTAATCCCAAGTCCTTGATTTTTTGGAATCCTGTAATTGAGAGAATAGAGAAGCAATTGGCAGTGTGGAAAAGGAACTATTTATCGTTTGGGGGTAGAATCACCCTTATTCAGGCCTTTTTGGAACTCGATGTCACGACATGTCTCAGGTCTTACTAGTTTACGACATGTCTCAGGTCTTACCAGTTTACGACATGTCTTGCAACATCGACATTTCAAACCTTGTGCCTAGGGCGATGGCTTCTTATACTGAGAAGTTTCAGCTTAAGTTTTTGTGCGATGATAATGGGTGACGTAGGGACCATCTGGTCCATTGGGAGGTAGTGTGTAGGGATAAGGAGCTTAGTGGTTTGAATCTAGGTAATACTATGGATCGAAACTCAGCGTTGTTAGCCAAATGGTTGTGGTGGTTCAATGAGAGGGAACACCTGTGGTACAAGGTGATTGTTAGCAAGTACGGAATCCATGCGAATGGGCGGGATGTGAATTTGTACACAAGGATCTTTTCGGCTAGTCCTTTGCGTGCTATCATCGTGTTAGCCCCATCTTTTCTCTCTGTGGTCCGGTTTCTAATTGGGGATGGGTCATCTGTGTTTTTTTGGAGTGATGTTTGGATTGGGGACAATCCTCTTCAGTTGCGTTTTCTCAGGTTATATAGAGTTGTTCAGCTGCAGTCCTCTTTCGTTAGTGAGGTCCTTTCCTGGTCTGACTTTGGTCTTATGTGGAATCTTCCCCTTCGTAGGAATGTCAAGGATGTTGAGTTGGGTGAGTTGGCATCTCTTTTTGCTTCCATTGGGGATGTTTTCATGGGCTCGGAGTGGTAGGATCGGAGGATTTAGTCTATTGAGTCTAGTGGAGTTTTTTCGTGTCACTCCTTTAATCAGTTTAGGTCCAATAGAGTTGGTCCTCCTTGTTTGTTTTCTGCCAGGGCGGTTTGGGATCTCCCTGCCCCTTTTAGGATTAGAACCTTTGTTTGGATCAACACATCGGATTTTCTCCAAAAGGAGGAGAAGGTATATGGCTCTTTCACCTCATATGTGCTTATGCAGAGAGGCGGAGGAGACCATTGACCACTTGTTTATTCATTGATCCGTGGCTAATACGATTTGGAGAGTTTTTTTTTGTGCAGCATTGGGAGGGTGTGGGTGATGCCCGAGGGGATTTGCCAGCTTCTTGCTCAGTGGAGTTTTCCAGGCCTTTCTGACGGGGCGTATCATTTATTGGTTGGTCTTTCAGGCCATCATGTGGCACATTTTGAGAGAGCATAATCTGCGGATTTTCCAGGATTTGTCTTCTATGATGGATTGAGTGATAGAGGGGATTTTGGTCTCGGTGGCTCCCTGAGCCTCTGTTCGGAGCCAGTTTGTGGGATTTTTGGCTTCCGATATTCCGTGTGATTGGTAGGTGATTTCTTTGAGTGGTTGCTGTCCCGCGACTTTGAGGCTAGAGTGGTGTCCACAGGAGACTGGGAGGGTGAAGCTTAATTATGCAGATTTTTCCCTTGATCCTTCGGGGATTGATGGTGTGTTTAGAGATCACGGGGGTGAGGTATTATTTGCTTTTTGTGGCCCAAGGGGTGAGGGATCTGTCTCTCGGGCTGGGATGTTGGCTCTGGTTGAGGGAGTGAGACACGTCGGTGCTCTGGGATTTCAGGGGCTGGAGTTGGAGAGGTCTTCTTCTTCTATTATTGCATGGATATCAAAGGGTGAGCAAGTGATTGGAGGCTTCTTCACTTGGTTCGTTTAGTTTGGTCCTTGGTTTGGGGTTTAAACATCTTGTTTCATCTCGTGTATAGGTCGGCTAATCGAGTTGCTGAGACGTTGGCTAGGAGAGGACCATAGAGGCACACTCTATTTATTGGTTTACCGAGATGGGATATGCTTTAGGAGTAGTTTTGGGGTTTGTGTATGATGCTTCGACTTTGGTTTAGTTTTTCTGCTTCTTTTTTCTGTTTTCGGTTCAAGCCTGTTTTGGTTCGGGGCAGATGTACATTAATTTTTTGAAATCTTTTAAATATCCCAAAGTTCATCTTAGTTTCTGTCCCTAGTTCCATGCTACTTTAAAGTTTAAAATATAATATATATTTCGGATGTTTTTATGCTGTAAAATGAAGATATTTTTCTAGGAAGAATTCTACAACTTTTGAGCCGAGTCTTGAAGGCAGACAATCTGGTCTATGAAGTTTGGGTGGAGCAGATTGAAGTAATCATAAAAATTCTTCCCTAGTAATTCATATGTAGAGTTAATAGTTAAAAATTCCTATTATAATGGTGCAAAATTTTCGGTGAGATCAATATTTAAATGATGCTTTGTATGCTTCTTCTGTTTGAGTAGGAGCTTTGCTCATCTGTTTAACTCAACTTGTTTCATGACTTTGGGTTTGTGGAACCCCGGTTTGACTGGTTCAGCCCAGGTAGACTGTGACATGTCGTAGAACTAACAAATATTAATATGGTTTCTTCCTTTTCTCGATTATCTCTCTATTTGATTTTATGATTTTGTTTGAGAGAGAGAGAGAGAGAGAGAGAGAGAGAGAGAGAACTCAATTGACTAGAGCAGCATGTCAACTTTGTCTCTGTTTATTTTTATATGTTATGGACTGTTAGGGATTAAGCTCCCGGAGGTAACTTAAGGTTTAGTTTTGTAATTATTTGCTTGTCTATGGACACCATTGACTGTACGTTTTCTTTGTTGTAGATGGAATGCTCTTTGGGTGTAGGAAGAAAAGAAATAAGGCAGGCTCCGAAATGTCCTCATCAATACCTCAAGGAGGTGGAGTTGAGTGGGTTTGTAGGCTGTCCCACTGTTATTGAGCTTGTCATGTACTTACTTGAGAATGCCGTACGTCACACTCGAGAAGATTGTGGTTAAAGCCCTGTGATCCAAATTTGGTGGGAACCCCATGGGAGTTTGAAGATAGCCAAGAGAATCGAGCTGCAAGAAATCGTGCTAAGCAGCTTCGAATAAACTTGCCTCTGGGAGTTGAGTTGGTAATCCTTCAATTATCATCATTGGTTACTAGTTAGTGTTGTAAGTTTATCAATATCCATTTCCTAGACTCTCCAGGGATATTATCAATTTTCGACGACAGTAATTCTATTTAATGCTTCAGTGAGATGTCTGGATGGGTTTTTTCTCTTCAATTATCTATCGGACGGAATTTGGTTACTCAGTGTTGTATGAACTGGTCTTGGAATTCTCTGTGGTTTGAGCAGCTTTCCTTTTAAATTCTCCTATTTGGATTTGGCTCAGCAGTCTTCTGTTCTTTTCATTAGATCCTGTCGTATGTGACTATGTGACATTGTCTTCCCACATGAAGATATGCATTTGAAAGTAAATTTCTGTTCTAATAATTACTGACAATACATTAAAGTGCCACCTGGGACCGGAATAATCTTGGCCGGTGAAACCCAAGAGCTAAGATCATCCACCAATCAGCCCAACAATTATTCCTTTTTTTTTGGGAAGGTAAGTGTGAATATCATATGAAAGAAAGGAAAGGGGTGGGAAGAAATAGAGTAAATAATTACATCCGGGGGCCTAGAAACATCTTTATGTAAGATCTTTATGTCCTTGATGAGATGTTGGTGTTAGACAAATCATGGATCTTAGAACTTCATGTTATATCACAATCAATCAGAATAATCGGGAAGTTAGAAACACTAATCTTGAGCCATAGCTTTTACTTGATAACCTAAATCTCAGAGATATTTAATAAAATAATAAAATTGTGTTTCTTTCTCCTAGCCTTCTTCAATTCAACAGAGCGCTTCAATCATCAAGGGAAATACAATACGTTTTGTTCCTTTAATGACAGAGAGAGGACCAATTTCCACTTACTTGAGAAGTTACACGTTCCATCAACCTGTTTAACAAAAACTAAAATTGCTTTATTTCAAATTTCAAACCACCTAGTTTTTAGCAGATATATCTTATCTATTTATTTAAACCAATATAAGATATTATAATGTGACACGTGGGCCACAATAATATCTTACATTCTTCCACTTGGCCCATGTGGCAGAATTATCATTCTTGGTTAAATAACTAAAACATAATGCGCATTACATAAAGCTAAAAACTCTCATAAATTGGTCATATCATAATATCATTATTAAATATAGACTAATAAGAGTCATAGCGGTTTCATGTCATTAAATCGATATAATTCCTTCCATGTACCACAATATTAGTTTTCTACTTAATATGATCTATTAGTGAAAAGTTCAATAATGATCCACTATAATGTCTCTTATCAGAGACATATTCTTGTTAACTTTAACTAAGACATTAATAAATATCATAAACAATACATAAATGACATCAATCCATAAGATCATAAAGATTTTTCGATAATGCCCATCCTCTCGACATGTCCAGTAAATGTCTTTGGAGGCAATCTCTTAGGTAATGGATCCGCAATCATGAGATTGGTGCTAATATGTTCAATTGACACCTTTTGTTTCTGAACTTCTTCTTTAACGGCAAAGTATTTCAATTCCATATGTTTAGCACCCTTTGAATACTTGTCATTTTTCGCAAAGAAGACAGCTGCAGAATTATCAAAATAAATTTTCAGCGGCTTGACAATAGCGTCGACAATTCCAAGTCTCGAAATAAAGTTCCACAACAAATTTCCTTGAATTGTTGCCTCAAAGCATGCCACAAATTCAGCCTTCATAGTGGACGCAGCAATGATAGGCTGCTTCGCACTCTTCTATGAAAGTGCTCCTCAAGCTAATAGGAACAAATAGCCAAATGTGGACTTTCTTGTATCAACACATCCAACATAGTCTGAATTTGAATATCCAATCACCTCAAGATGATCTCAGATCTACTATAAGTGAGCATGTGATCTTTCGTTCCTTGCAAGTATCTCAATACTTTTTTTGTAGCCTCCCAATGATCCAATCCTGGATTACTTTGATACCGACCAAGCATTCCAACAGCAAAACTGACGTTTGGCCTGGTGCAAGTTTGAGCATACATCAAGCTCCCAGCAATTGATGCATAAGGAATTCCTGCCATTTGTTTGCGTTCCAATTCATTCTTCGAACATTGCATAAGGCTGAATTTATCTCCTTGCTGAATTGGAACGACACTTGATGAGCACTTTTCTATTCTACATCTCTTTAGAACTTTATTGATATATGCTTTCTGAGACAACCCCAACAGTCCTTGTGATCTATCCCGGAATATTTCTATTTCAATCAAATAAGTTGCCTCTCCCATATTCTTCAACGTTCTTAGAGAGAAATTTCTTGGTCTCATACAATAAACCAAGATTATTAGTAGCAAGCAAGATGTTATCAACATACAGAATCAAAAAAATAAACTTGCTCCCACTGATCTTCAGATATATACACCGATCAACAGTGTTTTCTTTAAATCCAAAAGACGTGATGGTATCATTGAATTTAAAATACCATTGGCGGGAAGCTTGTTTAAGTCCGTATATTGATTTCTTAAGTTTACACACCGTATGTTCTTTTCCTTCAATGAAAAAACCCTCAGGTTGATCCATATAAACCTCTTCCTCTAAATTCTCATTCAGAAATGCAGTTTTCACATACATTTGGTGTAACTCTAAGACATAATAAGCCACAAAAACCATAATAATTCTAAAAGAATCTTTCTTAGAGACCAGTGAAAAAGATTTCTTGTAGTCAATACCATTTTTCTGAGTAAAACCTTTGGCAACAAGTCAAGCTTTGTATCGTTCGATATTGCCATTTGAATCACGCTTGGTCTTAAACACCCATTTAGACTCGACTCTTTCACAACCTTTGGGCAATTCAATAAGGTCTCAAACTTCATTATGCTCCATGGATTTCAACTCATCTTTCATAGCGTCTACCCATTTATTAGAATTAAAACCTTCAATGGCCTGTGAAATGAAACTGGGTCTTCATAAATTCCTAAGCCGAATTCTGACACTTGTAGATATACCACATAATCATCGAAAATAGCAGACCTTCTTTATCTTTGAGACCTCCTTAACGTTATTTCTTGTGGTTCATCTACCGTAGGTTCATCAGCATTAACTTCATTGTGAGTTGTTTGTTCATTCATTTGTTGTTCTTGTTCATTGCTTATCTGTTCAACAATTGGAGGAATAACAACTTTTGAAGAAGCTAAGGGCAAAGGAACTTGTACCCTAACTTCTTGAATTTCCACATTTCGTGGTTCTTGACTCTTACTAACTTTACCATTCTTAATGAACCTAGCATTTCCAGTTGCAACAATTCTTGTTCTATGACTAGAACAATAAAATCTATACCCTTTAGATTTTTTGGGATAACCAATGAAGAAACCACTGGTTGTTCTTGAATCCAATTTCTTTTCATGTGGATTATAGATCCTTACTTCTGTCAGGAAACCCCAAACATGTAAGTGCCTTAAACTGGGTTTCCTATCAGTCCACAGTTCAAAAGGAGTCTTAGGAATTGCCTTACTAGGAACCTTGTATAATAAATACATGACAGTTTTTAATGCATGCATCCACAATGATATGGGTAAAGATGAATTACTTAACATACTCCTAACCATATCCAATAAGGTACGATTACGCCTTTCTAATACATCATTTTGTTGTAGTGTACCTAGCATAGTGTATTGAGCACATATGCCATGCTTTTCAAGGAATTTAACAAATAGGCTTGGGCATTGCCCGGTTTCATCACACTTTCCATAATATTCACCACCTGTAACGACCTGATCCTAGATCCGAGACTAATCAAGATTAGGAACCTAAATAGCGTAAGTGATTAGGTTTAACTTCTCAAGCGACCTAGACTAATGACCTGCCATTCCCTAAACTAGTAACATCCGCCCGACTTGACAAAGTCTATCAAGTCAGATCACTCACCTAACAAAACAGTCGCACATTAGGGGTTGAAATATTAAATAAACCCATAAATGAATAGTAAATTAATTTATCCGACTCGAAACTTCCGTCTCGACATTGTCGAAGA
>JAUPMG010150098.1:0-11041 GCA_031762675.1 Pachysandra terminalis
TATATAAATATATATATATTTTTTTTTTTTTTGATCCTTTTCTTCAATACTTTTCATTCCTGTTATAGCATATTTCATCAATAAAACAGGTTTTGTTTGAAGTGTCCATGTGTTCCCATTTTTACATGAAATATATTTTTTTCTTTATAGCATTTCCATGCAGTCACGGTAAGTTTGTTAATTATGAAAAATGGATCTACATGTTATCATTACACGTAGGTGTGTGATTTGCATACACTGATGGCATAGTGCATATCATGTAGTTATCAGAACCAATATTTAGGAACAAATAAAAGCTATCGAGAGATTACATGAAGGAAATAGTGACTAAATTGTGAGAAAGCTATTTTGTTTTACTAGGCATTGAATAAGAACGATAAAGAATAATAGAAAATGGTGCACAATACATTCATGCAGCACAGGAAATGGTTTCTATGCATGACTTGGTTTGGTATCTTGCAGGTTTGCGCCTTGATGATCCCGCATTAAGATCAATGTGATTAGTGATTGCAAGCTGCTAGATTCAAGATTTTTTCCTTTAAATTATATATGAATAACAGCACAGTTGCAACAGAAACATAATGTACCCAATAATAAGCACTTACACAAAGAGCAAAGGTACACAAGGACCTGTAGAAAGACATAAAAATAAGTATATAGTATTAGGTTATAGTAACTAACCAACCCCGAAGTGAGACCATTCCCTCTAGCACCTCTGTTAACCAAATCATATGCTATGCTGTTTGCATACCTGTGAGCCAAACAAAGGAAATGTTCAGATTAGAAGCAATATGATGTAGAAAATCTGATAGCCCCAATCGACTTCCATGAGCCAATCAACCCACCCTTCGCACATTCATTAACTGCCCAGGAATCGCCTTCCACATGGATCCTGTCGAAGCATAGCTAGCCTCCTTAATCAATCCCAATGAGCTAATTCAATCTCAGCTGTAATGGAATTCCTTCCACAATAAAACTAGAGTATTCAAGATTTTTTTTTTCATCGCGGGCCTGATAAACAAAATTTGGTTAGAAATTTTGGGTAGAAATTCACGTATTTCTTAATCCATGATAAACAAAATTTGATCCAATGGATGCCATTCATTGATCCATGTTCCAGGGGATGTCATTCATTGATCAAACGGATTTTGGGTAGGAATTCACCTACTGGATGGTGCAACCTCTTTGGGTTAAGTAGCCTCAATATCATGCCACATGGTATCAAATTCCGTCACTTATAGGTGTATTCGTATGCATCACTAATATAACATGCAATCATAAGATAATGTACAGATGTAAAAGGTGAAGGTCTAATATGACCTCAAAGGACATCATGCAATCTGTTTGTTTCGTATGTTTTGCTTTCATGACTACATATGGCACTATACTCGGGGCATAATGAATCTGTTTATCAATCAAAATGAAGAAGCTCATTCATATGGTACACAGCATTGTGATATACTTCGCAAAGCTGCTGAAGCTGGAGGTCTACTTGTGGATGCAATGATAAATTCTCAAGATACTTCAAAAGAGAATTCATCTTCAGTCCCATTGATGGTTGTTGAGAATGGATGTGGAAGTCCATGCATAGACTTCCGCCAGGTCAGCTCAGAGCTAGCTGCCGTTGCAAAAGATGCTGATCTGGTATGATTTTGTTATTTTAATCTTATTTTTCTAGTCAAGCTTAATTTTTCTACCCACGCCAATGCTTTACATATGTGTCATTAGGTTAAAATGCGTGAGAGCTAGTAGATGTGATCTTTCTTTTCTAAATTTTGAAGGAAAGAAGTTGCAATAGAACTTATTATAGGTGGGATCATGTGCCTTTCTTCCCTGCAGATAATCTTGGAAGGGATGGGCCGAGCTCTTCATACCAACTTCAATGCCCATTTTAAATGCGCTGCTCTAAAGGTAGGATACCTATGCCAGTATGAGACAAATCATCAATTTTTTTTTTTTTTTTCTTGTGTGACTTTGGAACACCCCACTTAGTGGGGGACAGGGTAAATCCCAGATACATGACCACACCTAGAAGGACAATGTATCAGGTAAGCCCGGCGACTCGAAGCTGGGACCACCAATTCCTGAGCTGGAGAGCCTACCAGTTGAGCTAACCCGTGTGGGTTTATGGGACAAATCTTCATTCTCGACTTTGCATGAATGCCTCCTTGGATTGTTCTTGCTGAGATCAGCAAGAGTACGGCCCATACTTAGAAAGATGTTCATAGGTCAGATGGCCATGTTCATATAATCGAGTTAGTTCTGGAGATATCTGCAGTAGGATACATTGAATGGCAGGTTCCAACAAGTCTCGATGGACGTCACTTGTATGCTAGAAGCTATTCATATATGTTGCAAGTAGATCCCGAGTACCCTCCTTGATTAACTTGAATAAATTGTTGTGCAGCTTGCGATGGTGAAGAATCAGCGACTGGCAGAAAAACTGGTCAAAGGAAACATATACGATTGTGTGTGCAGATACGAACCGGCAAATAGCTAGCTTCCGTCTTCCACGCCGAGATAGATGGTTATGGTTTCTTGATGATTATATTGTATTGGGAGGCACCAAAAATAAAATTGTGTAGGTATCAACCTGAGTTGGGGTTGCTGAGCCTTCAATTAGAGATACTAGCTTTACTCACTCTCTAATTTCAGTGCAGAAGAAACTAAACAGTCGTACGTACTTTTGTGCTTTTGAGTAGGAATTGTAGCTCAGACAATGTCATCTAATCTAATGCATATGCTTTGTTTATTAGGAAAAAAAAATGCAATATTGTTTGAACATTTGACCTTGAAGATTGTTTATTAGGAAAAAAAATGCAATTTTGTTTGAACATTTGACCTTGAAGATAAGGGAGATGCATGGACCATTCTCCTGCTGATCTTATGAGTTGCTTGCTCCAAGTCACAAGCGTGGATGTTTTACAACCCAGAATAAAGTAGAGAATAATATTTCTTGAAATAAAAGTAATTTTGCTACTGAAAATGATAACATAAAAAGGAATGCCCATGCAGATTGGATTCATTCACCCTTTTATCCCATACAGATTCCGGCCCTCATCTCTATCTGCACAACTCTTCGCCTTTCTAACTTCAATTACCGGTGATGTCTGTCTTGTCTGCCCACACCTGATTGGAGCAATCAAGAATTTCCGGTCAATTTCATTCTTCCAAACAGTAATAAAACGTAGATACGAAAAAAAAAATCTGAAATAATAAATTCAGTAATTTATTTTCTCTGTTTTCCGGAATTTCCGGCGATTCAAACAGAGCCTTCAAGAAAAATATATTCAGATACATGAACAAAACAACCTATCTATTAAGTATATTCATATCTTACCAAGTGTTTTAACATCATTCCAAATAAATTAAGATACATGAGCTTTACAACAAAGCATCCAACTTATAATTTAGGGATTATGACAATAATAGATATATGATGCATTATTATCAACGAGTAGAGAGAGTTTTATGTCAATCTTCGAAGGTGTTGCCTTCTACTTCTCCGACGACGAGACCATCTCTCTTTAATGTCACTTACCTCTTCCGCCAGACATTCTTCAATCGTTCCTTGGGACCTGACATCTCGACTACAATCAGCAACGTCAGAACCTCCCCTAATTCGTGCAGCTTCGGCGAGCAAATCGGTTATCAACATCTCAGTAGTTCTAGAGGTGATTCCTCTCAGATACCAGGAAATAGGAGGGGGTGGAATAAGAGCTGGTTGTATCAGTTGCTCTAGGCTCACCATTGACCCAATCCTTCCTTTGCCTCCTGTACATGAATGGTAGTCAGCCCATGCTTTAGGTATGAAAGGATAGCAGGATTGTTCATCCACAAATACAGGTTCTACTTTCCAGGACCCTTCAAATCTTTTCATAAATCCTGTTTTCACTTGCTTGAACTTCATCTGCAAAAAAAAAAAAAAAAATTGACAAATGAAATTGTAATTGACATTTTTATGACAAAATCTGAGAACTGCACCGTCACTTGATGATAATCTCCAAACTGCAGGAACATTAACGTGGCATCCAGTTTAGTCCAATGCTTAATTAGTTTCATTTAATTATGCAACACAACTAGGTACTGTGGAATATGCTAGCCTTTATATAGATATATATATATATATATATATATAGAGTGAGAGAGAGAGAGGAGGATAGCCATTACTCACCGAGTAATCTCTCCTGTTCTGATCGACCATAACATGCACTGAAATAGTGCCCGACCACCAAAGAAACCTCCATAAAGCTGCTTGCTCCAATTCGACCACTTGTCTTAAGCCTTCATCCACTAATACCTTTCTGGATATCACTTCCTGATATAGATATCAAACTTGTTAAAACTTTTCCTCAATAAGTTGAGATTAACCATCTGGAGAAATGCCCTCACTGATCCAGACTGTCCATTTGATAAACATCTAGATTAGCCATTTGTATAGTCTCCCTTTACCACGTAAACCATGTACCCGCTATGTATTACACCACTTAGTCATTAACTAACAATGGCTATTAGAATTTTCAACTTTTAAAATTGAAAAAATAAATGAAAGAAAGCATAGAAAATAAGGTCTTTTTGGAACTTGAAATGTGTTTGGTTGGGATGAAATTTATACCATGAAGAGCGACTAAGGTAGCAGGTGGCAGGTGGCAAACGGACACATGGGTTGCTTTTGGGCCGTCACCTACCACATGTTAAAAAAAGGGCCGTCTAGAATATTTTACTGGATGATAACCAAAAAGAAAAGGACGTAATAATGCTTTGCTAGCAAAGAATTAGCATATAAACCAAAGATAAATGTCATTAGACTTCGAAAAAATCTAACACATGGAGAAGCTTTTTCAAGTTCCTTAAAACACTGTGTAATCTTTTTTTTTTTTGATAACCAGGGTGTTCAGGTCAGCTTGCGCGCACCACGACTAATCCCTGGGGCCCTGAAGTTAACAACCGGGTAAGCCTCTAGTGGCCCCAAGTAAAACACCGTATAATCTTGTTGCATAGAAATCATGGTTACAAGTTCCAGTCCCAATAAGTTTTATGTACAAAGGCACAATCAAGGAGGGACAAATCTTGTTCTCATTCATAAGATGCATGTAGCTAAGATGAGGACATTAAGATTGATGTGTGGAAGGACTAGGAAATATAATGAATGAATATATCTGAAAGAATCTAGAAGCATCCCCCAAAAGAGATAAAATAATGTAGGTTAAAATAGTAGGGCATGTAAAGTGGAGACCTAGGGAGGCACCTGTGAGAACATGCGAGTGCAAATTGATGGATTTAAAAGGGCTAAAGGAAAAGACAAAAAAAGATTTGGATGGAATCAGTCAAAAATGATTTGAATGCTTATATGTAGCTAAAGATATGGTTTTTAATAGATCAAGATGACGGAACTAAATTCATGTTGTCAACTCCAAATAGTTGAGATACGGCTTTTTGTTGATGTTGATGCATTAGCTATTTCAGGACTCAGTTTCACGCTGAAAGGTAGAAAAGCAGACATGACACATTACACACATATATGTTCATATGTACATTTAATATCGTAAGGTGTACATATGTAACACTATATTAGTTTGCATTGTCAAAATCGTAATAGATCTTATTAGGATCAATCTTCATTAGGTTAGCTTTATTTCCATCTTAATCTCCTTATATCTCAATATAAATATTTATTTGGGTTCATTGGATGTAATCTTTGCTTCTTGATAGATTTCATCCTTTCCCAACATGTTTTTCTTCTTGTTCCGTCACTGTCCACCAAACCAAAATCACTGTTCCTCGTTTTATTGTTTTTTTTTTTCTCCTCTCCATATATCCTCTTTCAAGAAAAGTTCTCAAATCCCTTTCTTTACATTGCAACTTTCCATTCAGGAAGAAATTAGTCATTATTCAGGTCCTTATTATAGTACAGATCCAAGAACATGTCCTATATTATCTTTCAAAGCAGAGAGTAAAAGGAAGAAGATTGACAACTTTTGTGTTTCTGCTACTAGATTTATGACCAGCAAGGAAAAAAAATCTTCTTTGTTTCAGTTGGAAGAAGAGGAAGAGAAAGATAAGGAATGAAGAAAGAAGATGACGGAGAGTGTGACTGTCCGGCTGATAAACCTTATTTTAGTAGTGGGGGCTCATAAGCCCAAGTTCAAGTTGTGTGGCCTATCAGCCCAATTTTTAAGTTGCAAGGTTCTCTTTAGTATAAAGGCTAGTAACTAGTACGGTCCAAGTGTTCTAAAGGCCTCCAAGGCCTTAGTAATATAAAGGCCGGTGAGACCCAAGTAAATGGTAGGCCTATGAGTCTGCCCATTTCCCGTTTATTAGACAACATAAAGTCGACGCTCGATGTCAAATTTTAATTTATGATGTGAAAATAACGAAAAGGAAATATACAAGTGTACTACTGAAATTTGTTGAGTGTCTGAATCAGACACGTCTAATATGAGTATGTCACTTATTTAGAAGTGTGCATGCAGCATAAATAAAAAGTACCACTAACCTTGATATTCTTGAAGACCCTCCTATTATCAGGATCAGTAACAATGTCATACACTGCATCTGGAGGCAGCCCAACTTTGAATTTCACATTAAGATTGCAAAGAGAACCTTTAGGTACACTGACCTGCCCGGAAAATATAGAATCTTTATTTTTTTGGTAAAGAACTTGCAATCAATCTAATGGATATCTTGGATTTATTCCTGTGGCACAAGTGTTCATTTTCTAGGTTAACAATTCTGTACCTTTATTTCAGGAGTTTGATCAACCCAAATAGGATTTTCTTTCCAAGCTTGCAGTTGCTTCTTTAGGTCAACCTCCAAAGCAGCAGGTGATCCTTTCCTCTTTGTTAAAGCCAAACTTTGTGACTTTACTTCCCCCTCATTTCTCGTTGACCGCTTGAAATGTGACTATGACAAGAAAGAATAATCCCCTCTAATCAATACTGGTAATATAAATTGATTGGATATAGAAGCTGAGGAGACAGACTGACCTTTAGATAACTTTGAAGTCTTTGAGGAAGTTGCACAACAAACGTGGGAAATGCTGGATCAAACACCTTTTTATGTTCATTTCTCTTGTGAAAATCTAAACTAGTTCCAGTTACTTTCACCTCATCCATTAAAGCCTAATAACAATCATAAATGTTAATCAGTGTTGCTGCTTCATCTGTTTCCATTAAAAATGAAAGTTCAATCTAAACTATTGAATATACTGTTTCTTTTTTCTGATAATTAAAGTAAATCTTAAGAACCAAAAAAGAAAAGAGAACAGATCATGAAAGAGACTCTTATTGTCAGGGATCCTTTTTCTAGGTGAAAACTGCTGAGAAGCAGCTCTTAACATATGAGGGAAGGGGGGAAAAGGAAAAAGAAAAACATTAAAACAAGTCTTGGCAAAAGTGTCTATAGGATGGGAAAATTCATATGGGCCTGTCCTAGGCCCATGGATTAATAATGATAGGCAATGCTGGTAACAGGCGCTTCTACTCAAGCACTTGGTCAAGTGCACTGTGTATAGGGCTGTCAACGGATTGGATTCGGTTCAGATTAGGGCATATTCAAACTTGATTAGATTAAAAGTCGGATCAAATCGGATCATTCTCTATCGGATCATCGGATCATAAATCCCTTACCAATCCAATTAATTCCGGATCGGATCGGATTCGTACAATTATGGGATTTTTTGGTAAACATATTTTATAGTTATAAGAAATCAGATAAAAAAGAAATATAATTTGATATATATATATATATTTTAAAAGCATCCTAAATTAATGATTTATTTCTAATTATATGTTTAATACTTGTAGTCACTCAATATTATATATACATACATATGTATTTCTATACTATACATACTATATATTTATATATGCACACAAATGGAATCGGATCATATCTTATTGGATTATCGTATCAGAAATACCTTACTAAATCCGCTTTTCTTGGATCGAACTCGGATTATGATCCGATCCATTGACAGCCCTAGCTGTGCCTGTGAGCCTGACACATTTACTCTAGTAACAGGTTCAAACTTATAACAGGTAGACAGGTTAGGAGATTCAAATATAGCGGAAGCTTTTTGGTTTCGAAGGCTTCATTAATGGCTCGTTCAAGTCTATGTGAATCTCAGAGAAGAGTCGAGGTCGTATTTGTTCGTTTACCCTCAGTGGTAAAGGAATGGAATGGTTCAGGGATATGGTGTATTTAGCGGAAGAGGCAGGGAATAATATCAGGCCTTTGGGTTCATTCAGAATGGGGGGTGGGGAGACAGGGATTGCAGAGCTGGCAAAAAACAACGGAGGCTTATATCTGAAGTTGTCTCATTGTTTTCGTAATGGTAAGGAAAAGATGATCTTCCCCAAATCCAGAGCAAGGGTGGGCTGGGGTTATGTCTTATCAGTGGGTGGGAGAATAATAGGGGAAGAATGGAATCGTTTCAGCAAGATATCAGAGGGGGAGGATTTGGAAAATAGGATGGTAGACGAGCTTATTAGAGCTAATATTACAGAGGGGGTGGTCATAGAAGACACCAAAAGTTTCCTCTAACTTATCAAAATCAACCACTCCAGATTGGTTTTCGAAAATAATCAAATCCAACGCAGGTTCCTTACACTTGCTTGATTTCAAATATTCCTCCGAGTTTTCTCATGGACAATCTGAAGGGGTTGGTCCAGATTTGAGCTTAAATTGGTCAGTTGACGAGGTAAATGTCCAGTCGATAGTGCCAGTCCCTCTAGAGTACATCTTGGATGAAACTCCTCTGCAATTTGTCAACAGTGAGTTTGAGGAGCTGCTGGAAAAGTTCAATGAGGAATCTATTGAGTTGGATGAGAGGGAAATCTCGGAGTGGGTTCTCAATAAACTAATGAAATTTGGGGGTTTTGTGGGAGTAGCTTGGGAGGGCTTTCAGAATGAGGCATTGGCACTGTTCTCGGCTATTGAAAAAAAGAACAGGGATTTTATTGTGAAAAACAACAAGACAAACAAGGAACTGAAACGATTAAGTTGGGGTTTGAAGGAGAAGGTTAGCCTAGGAGTTCCAAGAGTGGGAAGGAGAGGAGGAAAGGAGGTGGAGGTTGGGGGATTACTAGAGTTTTAGATGAAGACTAAAATCTTGTCTTGGAATGTCAGGGGGCTGGGGGATAGGGATAAGAGAAGTACTATTAAAATGGCTTTGAAGGAATGGAATCCTGACATAATTTTGTTTCAGGAAACCAAATTGGAAGTGGTGTTGCAGATGCAGTTTTGGGGGTCTAGTTCGGTGAGTTTTGTTCAAAAGGCATCAGTAGGGGCTTCAGGTGGTAATCTGTTGGCATGGAAAGAAGATAAATTCGAGCTCGTACAATCGTTAATTGGAGACTGTGGTTTCTGCAATTTTAGTGGATAAGGTTGTTAACAACGGTGGTCAGAGAATGGTTTCCTCAGTCTATGGTTCTACTAACCATAGCAGATTAAAGTTGATGCGGGAGGAACTGGAGAACCATAAAAGGAGGTGGGAAGGCCCAAGGCGCGGGGGGGGGGATTTTAATGTTATCCAATTTTGCTCAGAGAGATCTGGATGTAGAAGATTGGGATCAGATATGCTTAGTTTCTCAGATTTTATTGTTAAGAATGCTCTGTTAGAAGTGCCATTGATTGGTAAAGATTTCACATGGTCAAACAATCAGGAAAACCAAGTATCTTCGAAACTGGATAGGTTTTTGATGTCTATTGAATGGGAAGAAGCTTTTGCTTGTGTGCAAGCAATCTCATTGCCTAAAGCGACGTCGGATCACACCCCAATCATGCTGGAATGCGAGGACAAGTTGGTAAAGAAATGTCCATTTCGTTTCAAAAATATGTGGTTAGAGGAGGATAATTTAGTAGAGTTGGTGGAACAGCTTTGAGGTTAGTGGAACTCCAAGCTTTATATTCTGTAGAAAACTGAAACTGTTAAAAGAAGAGCTTAAGAAATGGAACATAAACAAACTGGGCAAGGTGGAAAATAAAATCGGGATTCTGCTGGAAAAAATTTAGAAGCTGGATGCAGTGGAACTCCAAGCTTTATATTCTGTAGAAAACTGAAACTGTTAAAAGAAGAGCTTCAGAAATGGAACATAAACAAACTAGGCAAGGTGAAAAATAAAATCGGGATTCTGCTGGAAAAAATTCAGAAGCTGGATGCAGTGGAGGATAAAGGGAAGATGGAAAAAGAGGATAGAAGTGAGAGAGAACATCTTAAAAAGGACCTTGCAAAGGTTGCAAGAATGGAGGAAATCTCCTGGAGGCAAAAATCTAGATCTCCCTTTGACTGAAAGAAGGCGATAAAAATACAAAATTTTTCCATAGGATGGCGAATGCAAGAAATAGAATTAACACTATTAGAAGAATTGAAGTGGATGGAGTGGTAGTGGAAGAGGAGGGGGATATCAAGAAAATTATTGAAGACTACTATAGTAGTTTATTTTCTGAAAGGAGCTGCTTCAGACCATATATAGACGGTTTAGACTTCGCAAGAATTCCGTTTCAGGTGGCGGAAGGGCTTGAGATGTGTTTCTCTAAAGAGGAGGTGAGAGGTGCTGTTATGAGTATGGAGGGTGATAAGTCACCAGGGCCGGATGGCTTCACGTTGGTTTTTTATAAAAAGTGCTGGGACATTCTAAAGGAGGATATTATGCGAGTGTTTCAGATTTGTTTGAAGGAGATAGTTTTGAAAGAAGTGCTAATGCAACTTTTCTGGCCCTTATCCCTAAAAAGGAGGGTGCTACGGATATTAAAGATTTCCGTCCAATCAGCTTGGTGAGCAGTTTATACAAGATAATTGCCAAAGTTCTTGCAAATAGACTTAAAAAGGTTGTGGGCTTAGTGATTTCAAAGTCGCCAAGTGCTTTTGTGGGAGGAAGACAAATTTTGGATGGTGTGTTACTTGCAAATGAATGCATTGACTCTGTAAAAAATAGGCAGAGTGCTCTATTATGCAAGGTGGATGGATATGGAAAAAGCCTACGATAATGTGAATTGGAAGTTCTTATACTATGTGATGAACAAAATGGGGTTTGGTGAG
>JAUPMG010150109.1:0-11041 GCA_031762675.1 Pachysandra terminalis
TGGGGTGTGATCCGATGTCGCTTTAGGTAACGAGATCACTTGCACCTTAGCAAACATCTCTTCCCATTCTACGGATACCAAAAATCTGTCCAGTTTAGAAGATACTTGGTTTTCCTGATTGTTTGACCATGTGAAATCCGCACCAATTAACGGCACATCTATTAGATCATTCTTACCGATAAATTCTGAGAAATTAAACATATCTGTACTTATTCTTCTGCATCCGACTGTCTCCGAGCAGAATCTGATAATATTAAAATCCCCCCTATACACCAGGGACCTTCCCACCTCCCATTTTGATTCTCCAGTTCATCTCACATCTCCACCTCCCTTACACCACACTATTTCTAATACATAAGCACCAGGGAGGAAGAATCCATTCCCTCGATAAAGTTCTCCACCACGAGGATCTTGCCTTGAACTGAACACCAAATCAAGATCCCCATCTAAGAAAAAACTTGCTCCCTCAGATACACCCTCAATGCCTAAGTTTCCTAAGGCCCAATAAAAGAATTTAACCAAAACAAAAGATTAGCCTTAGAAGAATCTTGGGATTTCCAAATTTGCTTGAAAGGAGAATCCAAGAAAGGGAACCTATAAAGAAATTATTAGAAAAAAAAAATCTAAATGAGAGCTGACCATTTCAGTTGTGAGTTCATTTTTTGAAGTTGATATAGGATTCTGGCATGTAAACTTTTTGACAGCAAATGTTGAATGGAAGCCACATCATGGAAGTAGGCCTGCAGTTCAGTTGATTCTCAGCGAAAATGAAAATTCCAAAAGATTACATTTTACTCTGCTGGACAATTTAGTATACCAACCATTTGAATCAAAACCACATCTGCTAATGATAATTAAAAACCAAACACTACTAACTCTTTATGGAAGCAACACAATCATTTTCTAGTTAGAACGTCCTTTTCTTGAAAATATTACTCAAATTCACACACACCTCAGCTTTTAGTCCACAAACCTTCTCCTATGTAACCAAATGATCATTTATACCCACCCCACCTTCTTGCAGGAAATCTCTCTGAATTTAATCTAATGCATTTGCAAATTTAACAAGGATTATGAACATAGAAAGAAAGTAGATGAGGATAAATTTAAGGTTGGAACTGACCAAAGTGGTTCTACCCCAACAAGATAAACATTTTTTTAGGAGGACAATCTTTTATTGAACTTTTCCACCTAGGGCCCCTGGATTTGCAGAAAAGAAAAATGGTTTTAAACTTCACCAAAATATAGCAAAATTTCCCCCGAATTTTCCCTTTTCGAAGGGTGTGAAAATTTCCTTGCATCGATATTTCCCTTTATCTAGAAATTTTTGTATAATTTTCTATGGGAAACATCACGATATGGCAAAATCTTCCTTGAAATTTGCCCACAAAATTTCCTTATTCCAAAAGTGCAAATTTTTCATCAAAATCAACAATCAAAACTAATGTTATCCGCAAATTGGAAATGGTTATAATGGACAATTCCTCTACTCAAAATCCCTTCATGATACCCAATTTTACGGCTTCCACAAGGACTCCACTAAGGCGTCGTCCCCCACTTTAGACAGACTAGGTGACTTAGTAAAACCTTTCATGATGATAGGAGACATAATTATCGTGTTCAATCCCTCAATTCAATTTCTCCATCTGCTCCCATATCCTTTCATAGAGAACATAATCACAGAAATCCCATTCCACAAGACCATAGGCCTTTTCAAAATCAATTTTCATTAATCCTTCCTCACCTAACTTCCTCATGACATTAATATGTTCATTTGCAATGAGAGTAGCATCCAAAATCCTACAGCTAATGAAAGCACCTTAAGTGGGAGAAACAATGTCTACAAGGAAGGCTCTCAACCTATTAGCAGCACTCTCAGCGAAATATGGTAACTATTACTAAGAAAAATAGATTGGCCTAATGGGGCTCAAAGTCTCACTCTTCTTGGCGATCAAGGCTATTAGAGTGGAGTTAATGCTTTTATTAATGATGTTTCTCTCAAAAAGCTCATCAAATACTTTTTCAAGATTCTATAGATCAAGGTTAAACACACTCTTTTACTAGATAAAAATATATAAATAAATAAATAATCTCTTAGATGATCATCAAATCTGAAAGGGGGATAGAGTGAAATTTTGGAAGGATGCTTGACATAGTGTTTAAACTCGGAAATCGGATCGAGATCGGCCGAGACGGACCGGCTGAAATTAATTAAAAAAAAAAAACCTTGACTCATTCCGATCCCGAGATGGATCGGGCGATCCAACTCAGGAGTGGCGATTCGCCCGATCCATCTTGGGATCGGAACGATCCAGAGGTTTTGGGGTTTTTCTCGATTAGGAACCAACTCGGGGATCGTCCCCATCCGATCCCTTACACCATGATGCTTGGTGCGGTAATGTACCATTAATGCAAGCTTTCCCGGGAGTGGCCGCTATTTCTGGAAATCCGAATTCTTGGGTTAAGGATCATTTAGTCAATGAAGGTCAGGATTGGTCATGGGACCTCAATCTTAGAAGGAATATATTGGATTGGGAAATTGATGAGGTCTCGTCTCAAATTGCTGATATTCATAACATAAAACCAAGAGAGGGCGGAGACCTTAGAGTTTGGAGTGGAAGTGGAGATGGTGGCTTCTCGGTTAAGACAATGTATCAACTTACTTCAAGGGTAGCTTTGAGCAAGGGCCTTGAAAGATTATCTGGAGTGCGGGGATCCCGTCAAAGATAACCTTTTTTCTTTGGACAGCTGCGTAAGCAAAATTCTTACTTGTGATAATCTCAAAAAGAGAGGGTTGGCAATGGCTTCGAGGTGCTATCTCTGCAAAAAAGATGAGGAGACCGTCTCACATTTGCTTCTCCACTGCGAGGCAACTAGAAAGATTTGGTATTCCTTCATCAATAGATTCAACCTTGAGTGGACTATGCATGAAGATTTCAAGTCAGTGTTATGTAGTTGGGGTAGGAAGACAAAGAAGAAGGGGAGGAGTAGAAGCTGCATTCTTTGGAACTTGTGTCTGGCTGCAATTTCATGGTCTGTTTGGTGTGAGAGAAATCAGAGGATATTCCAAGACTAAGAAAAGGAGACCCAGCAGATTATTGATAATACATTATCTCTTCTCTTCTTCTGGTCTTCCATTTTTACTGAATTTAAGGGGTGTACATATCCTGATTTTGACTGCAAATGAGGCATGAGATGGGATACACATAGTTAACTATAGTACTACATACTTTGTAAACTTTTGGCCTTTGGCCCTTATTAATACAATTAACTTTACCGATCAAAAAAAAAACAATCCTAGAAAAGTGGTCATAGTGAAATCATCTGGACCTAGAGCTTCATCTTTATCCATTTCAGAAATAACTTCCTTGATGTACTTTATGTTGAAACTTCTTTCACCTACATAGCTTCTTAAACATTCTCTTTGAAGTTGATATTCTTCAAGTGCAAAAACTACACAGATTTCCATCTTCCCTAAGGTCATATTATTATAGAAGCGACTCTAGCAACGAGCTAATAAATTTTCTTGTAGGCTACTAAAGAATTAGCAATGGAAAAGAAGCAGTTGTCCATATTATGCATGGTATTAAGCTTCAGCTGAAACTGATACATATTGGTATCAGTGGAGACCAATCCAAAACCTAAATGTTAAGTACCACTAATACTTGATAAAAGCACTCAGATTTCACATTGATTCAACTGATACATATCGGTTTCGACAGGATCCAAAACCAAGACATGAACCATGATATTGCAGAAAAAATATATAATGCAAGAAAGGAAAACAAAATTACATTTTCATGAATCACTTACACAAGCAAGTTCCATTTAGATCATTCCTATCCAAAAATTGAAGGAAACACTAGATACTCCAAGAAGAATCAAATTTTCTCCAACCTAAAGATTGAATTTGGAAACAGAATGAGAAGTGGGCACCATTGAGGCTAGCTAATTTAATTACCAAAGACTAACTTTGGCTTCCAAAGGAATATCTGATTCATGGGTATTAAGATCGATAAATGCCTTAACAAGTTAAAGCCAATAAATGAACAGTACTGTAGGAAGATTTCCATCCTTTACAACAAAGTGTAGTCTGTAATCAAGAAACTTTACCGGTCCAAATAAATAAAATAGTATTATAATAAAGGAAAAAACCTTGCTTAAATATATAGACATCCCACCTCACGAGCAGGTTGGGCATAGAGGGAATAAATAAATATTAAGTTGCTACAAAATAGAAATGGTATAACATAAGAGAAAGACCAGGTGGTAACTAGCACAAAAACAAATTTAGTAATTAATTCTTGATCAATAAAAAAAACAGCAAAATAGAAAAGGAAAAGGAAATGATATTTACCTGCTCTTTAAGCTCGTCGATACTCAAACAAGCAGTCAATATATTAAGAGCAATCTCCACTGTTGAAATAAGTTCCTTTTCAAATTGGCGGCGTCTTTCGGGACGAGCTGCTATCTTGTAGTTGTATACCTCCTAATTGCAAAGACGATGAAAATGTAAAATAAAAGTAAAGGTAGGGAAATGAAGAGGTTGAAAATAAATTCATAAAAACATGAGCAAAAAAAAAAACAGAAGCCATGCAATTCCTCAGAGCGAACATTGCACAAATGAACTATAAAGAAACCAAACTCTGCTTACATTTACACTAAGCTAGTTTTTGGGAGTAAAGTAAGACGCTCAAAACGAAAATATAATTACAAAAAAAAAAACAAAACACTGAAATGTTTGGCTTGCAGATCCAAACTTGCAAACTCTGCATAGTTATGCTACGTTGGTTGGCTGGAATATTATCAGCTGTCCTCAACGACAAGCATCCAAGAGGGAGGGAATCAGGGGGATGAGAGGTGATTTGGGAGGGGTATGAGGTACAACAGCAATAATAAGAAACAAAACCCATAGGAATTTGGGAAAGGAATTTAAAATCTTGCAAATCTAACCTAGTTAAATTATTTGAAACTGTATTCGATGTTTCGATGTCAGCCATTTGTTATAAGCCAATGTCATGTCATCACAATGTTTCAAAATGTGTTGCATAGAAAATCCAAATACAAACCCTAGCTATAATCTACAATTTTCTTTTTATTGTATTTTTTTTTTTTGATAACTTGGGTGTCCGGGCCTTAGGCCCGACTAATCTAGAATTTTCTTTTTATTGTATTCATAACAAGATTCGAGTAACAACAGGCTGAAAGTGGTCAATGGACCTAGAAACCAAAGGTTCTGAAGTCAAAGTAAGACCAACTACATGCATTACAATTCTAGTATAGTTGAGAATAGGAGTGAAGCACTAAGAGTAATTGTGAATCATAAATAGCCTAAAAGTGATCACTTGTGTTATCTTGGATCAATTATCATGAAGTAAGGAATTTCGTGGAGGATTCACACATAGCATTAGAGCTAGATAGCTTAAGTGAAATTACAAAAAAACAAAATATAGCTTAAGTGGAGAGGTGGTCACATTCCAATGAGGCTGAAAGGTAAGTTTTGCTATTAGAACAGGTACGATATATGGAACACAATGTTAGGCAACTAAGAAACAACACATTGATAGGACACGAGTAACAGAGAAAAGTAAAGAACCTATCCAGAGTGTCCAGGAGTAGCTCCACTGGGTGAAAACATAAAGGTTAGATGAGATGGGTAGCCAAAGAAAATTCATGTCGTTGACCCCAACTAGTTGAGATAAGGCTTAGTTGTTGATTCTTTCTTACCTAGTGGGCAAATAACATGATTGATAAATGACAATCATGATATCACACAAAACCAAATACCTTAGATAACACAGTCATGAGGAAGATGATACATTTTGATGATAATGAATGATATCAGTGAAACTCAATGGATTATCATCCAGAAATGAGAAAATTTTGACTGTTCATTTTTTTTCTTTGGGCAAGAAACAGCATGTAAATAGGAACATAAAAACTTGATTGCGTGACTATGAGTCTCTAGTACCTACTTATTCTTTAACCATTCTTTTCAAGACCAACCTGATTAAATAGCAACAAAATATCTTGTTTTATTAAATTAAAATTTAAAACAAATTTATCTTCCTAAATGCATTATTTGAATATACCTCAGGCAAAACAGTGAGTAGCTCCAGAAAACTCGGTATGCATTCTGGATGAAAATCCATCTCATCCCTAAGCCATTTTACAATACCACCATCTCCCCAATCTTCTGCAGGGACATGCACAGCCAAGGCCGCCACAGCAAGGCTAATCTACAAAACAAGACATTTGATATCAGCAGCATTTAGGAACATCGAACACCACATGAATTTGAATGGGGGGGGAGGGGGGGGGGAGGGAATACAACTTCCTAAACATACCTGAGTTCTGACTTTAGGAGGACCCTTATGTATTTTTTTCAGCAAGCCCTGCATTTATGACTTCTATAACAATCAAAATCCCACGGATATAAACAGCCATCAAATAGCATAAACAACCACAATGAATGTATAACAAATAGAAACAAAATCATCCTCATCAAACACAATCTTAAAACTCAAGATTACAGATGACTGAACTACAAAGTGCAGAAGTTTGACTAAAATCCATATCAGAGAAAAGGTGAGCAGTGGAACTTGAATTTTTTTATAACATATATTCTTTTTGTTCCTTTTTTTCAGAGAAAAGGTGAGCTACAATAACTGAACATACAATCTCCAAATATTTGAAAATCCAAAGCATTATATCCCTTCAATATCATATTTCAGTTAACTCCTTTCTCTGAATGTGAATGACCAGGATTTACCCCCTAAGCCTGTTTAAGGAGCCTTCCTACCAAATACTTCCTCTTTGAAGATATAGCAACCCTTAAATGAAGGGTACATTACTTAGGCACCATCTGTAGATTGGCATATATACTTAGAGAGCTGAGGAGGTGAGATGGTTCGAGGATTTTAAAGTGGATAGAAAGGGTGTTACCATTTCCCATCTTCAGTTTGCTGATGATACGATTCTCTTATTGGAGGCTAAAGAAGAACAGGTGTTTGGGTCTAAGTGTATCCTCAGGAGCTTTGAGACGGTGTCAGGGTTGAAGGCTAATTTGTAGAAGAGTTCCCTTTGTGGCATTCATGTTGAGGAGAGGGAGTTGAGTTTCTTTGCCTCTGTGCTGAGATGCAGAACTAGGCATTGGTCCCTTGGATATCTTGGCCTCCCTCTTGGAGATAATTCCCACAGAGTGGGCTTGTAGGATCCGGTGATGGAGAAGGTATAGAGAAGATTGGAGGGATCGAAGAGGAACTATTTGTCTCCACGTAGTAGCAAGGTTTGCCGTATCGATGTCGCCTGGCATGTCGCCAAGTGGCATTAGCGATATGTCACCGACATGGTGGAAAAAAAGGGGGAATGTCGGTGTAAAAAAATTGAAAGATTCCCCCCATGACCCCGACATGTCGCCCATGTCGAGAGACATGGGGGAAATATCGGAAGAATTTGAATTTTTCCCCCAATGTCGCCGAAACCATGGTAAAACGACTTGTACCCTGGTTTCGTGTCACCCGCCTCTGAAATAGCGACAAGTCGGCAACATTGTAAACACTGGGTAGTAATAGGGCAACCCTCATTCAATCCTCTTGGTCTAGCCTACCGGAGTATTTTCTTTCTTTATTTGAGATTCCGGATGTGTTGGCTATAAGGCTAAAGCATATTCAGAGAGATTTCAAGCATAATTTTGATGGTTCCTCAATAAATAATCCTAGTCCCTCAAGGGTTGGATGGAATTTCAGAGATAATGATGGGAGTATTGTTCATATTTTCTCGGGACCTATTGGAGAATGTGATGCGCCTAGAGCTGAGATTTATGCATTATCGATGGGCCTCAAGGAGGCAAAGGCAGAGGGCTTTCATCAGTTAAAGGTGATTCGCTGACGGTTATTTCGTGGTTTAGAGGGTTGCAGTTGTTTCCTTAGAGGCTAGGACTAGTCAAGTGAGGCATGCTAAATTGCTGATATGTTATCGATATAGCTGATGAGATGAATGCCTTGTTCTCCCATGTGCTGAGAGATGCCAATGATCTAGCCAACAAGCTAGCCAAAGGAGGTGTGAGCAGGGATTTTGTTTTCATAGGGATTATACCCCCTGAGATGTTGAGTGATGATTGAGAGTAATGTTATGGTGTTTGTGGGTTGATTTGAGTCTTGGAGGGTTATAGGGGTTGCTTTTTTAGTCTTTTCTTGTATTTGTTGGTGGTCATACTGTGACGGTGGCACTTTTTTGTTCTTAATTGCTGTACTT
Organism: Pachysandra terminalis; assembly: GCA_031762675.1. NCBI lineage: Eukaryota > Viridiplantae > Streptophyta > Magnoliopsida > Buxales > Buxaceae > Pachysandra > Pachysandra terminalis. The sequence continues at coordinate 8,257 of JAUPMG010150109.1, forward strand.
TCCTCACTAATATCTTTGTTACTCATCAAAATACATACATACATATATATATATATACACACACACACACACATATACATACACACTTGGAGTGCCATGCTGTTTTCAACATTATTTAGGCACCTTTAGTAAATTGGCATTTATACTTGGAATACTACTTATATGTCTAACTGGACATTGTAACCCTTATCGTTTGCTTGGCTTTCTCAAAAATTAGAAAGATCAGAAGGGGCAATTCTTGTTCATAATAGGAAACAGAAACTTGTATGTTATACACACACACACACACAAATATGTAGGAGTACATTTTCATCTCATCACAGAATTCATACTCATTCATGATTCAACACTACAGATATTTGTGTTGAACGAGCTGCCCATCCTCCATGTAGTTGAATTTGAAGACATTTAAATAGTCCATATATACATACATAATACATATATATGTGTGTGTATGTGTGTGTGTGACAATATAAAGGTAATTACAAGAAGCAAGACGAGGAATCCATTACATCTATCTATAAAGAAAAATATTTCAAAAGTGAACCAAGCAAGTAAGGCATGACAAAGTGGACGAGTAATTCTCATTCATCCACGTGTACTCACACGTGACCCCACCTAGCATAGGAAATTTCAGCGCCAAACACCTATGATACATTGCAAAAGTATCCCCTGATTCTTGAATCCAATATTTCTCATAGTAGAAAACACAAAAATGTTAAAAGAGTTTGATAGGCATGACAATACTTTGTATACATATGTTAGTAAGGATACATGAGTGGAAAGATTATCCATGTGGCCTATTCAAAGAGTCCCCTATCGGTGGATGGTTTGAATTGGCCACATCATCACCTATGTGGCAGAGAATCATGTTGGAGGGGCTGACCTTAGTGGATTTACTGGTGAAATGCATCAGATCTAGAACTTGGTGTGATACTGATTTGACAAACCCGAGCTGTCCATGTTGACTCACACTTGACCTCACTTCACACACTAAGTTTCAGCCATAAACACCCTCACCATGTGAAAAAAGAAGTATTGCCTAAATCTAACAACTTTTTTGAGAGAACGCAAAAATAAAATTCCTTTTTTTTATCAGTAAAAGGTTTCGTATTAAAAGGGGCCCAAAGGCCAAAATTACAAAAAGAATTTACAGAGTGTAAGGCCAGCCCAGAAAAGATCTATAGCTAATTGTGTAAATCCCAACTCAAGCCCCATTTACAATCAAAGTCAGTATATGTACTCCCTCCCCTAAATTCTGAAAAATTAGAAGACCAATGATATAGTAATGATAAAGTATTTTCAATAATCTGCTGGGTCTCATTTTCCTGCTCATTGAAAATCCTCTGATTTCTCTCACACCAAACATTCCAGGAGATTGCTGCCGGACAAAAATTCCAGAGAATGCAGCTGCTACTCCCTTCCTTTCTTTCTTTTCTTCCAAACCCAACTACTCAGCACTGACTTGAATTGATCATGCATAATCCACTCTAAGTTGAATCTTCTAATGAAAGAATACCAAATCTTCCTAGTCACCTCGCAACGAATAAGCAAATGTGAAAAGGTCTCCTCCTCCCTTTGCAAAAACGGCACCTAGAAGCCATTGCCCACCCTCTTTTTTTGAGATTGTCACACGTGAGGGTTTTGTTTAATGTTGCTGTCCACAGAAAAAAAAGATACCTTTGACGGGATTCCCGCACGCCAGATAATTTTCCAAGGCCCCTCCCCAATAAAATCCCCTGAAATAAGCCGATACATCGACTTAACCGAAAAATCACCATCTTTGCTCCCACTCCAAACTCTAACATCCCCACCCTCTCTTGGTTTTATTCTATGAAGTAAAGAAGGATGTGAGAAAGGGAAGAGTTGTCCTTCAAAAAGGTAGAATGGGAAACCTCTCTCAGGTTCAATTATAAGATGGATAAAAATGAAAGAGGGTGTAGCACAAATGAGGTATCTTAAAATTTAGATGAAAGCAATGAATAAATGGTGTGTGTGTGTGTTGTGGGTGGGTGGGTGGGTGGGTGGGTGGGGCCGAAAAAAAAAAATTGAATTTGTATTGCATTAGAACGTAATAAACATAAGCATGAGGATATCATGCACATGCTTGAAAACAAAACAGACCCAATAGTGGATGTTTTAGAGTAAACAAGCTTCAGCAGAGTGCATAGTTATAAATTATTGCTTTCATGTAGTCATCTTGTCCTAAAATATGCCTTCAAACCATCTATAAGTAAGATCATAATTTTAAACCTAATTCTAGAATTTTGTTTTTTTTTCTTTTCAATTTCAAATCATTTTAAAACTTTTTGACTTATATTTTAACAAAAGACTCCTTTGTTTTATGTAGAAGTTCCAGAACTTAAATGAATTTCACCATTTTGTTCCAACTTCAACCAAAAATATGATGACAAAACCAAGATATAAAATCTCATTTTTTTTTTTTTTAATAAAACTCAGATTTCATTAATAGGGAAAAACATTACAGAGAAAAAGTAGCAAGGGATCAAGATGAATCCCTCGACTTCAAGAACAGCAAAGAGACGGAAAAAACAGAAAACCAGCAGAAACTAAAACAAGCAAAAAAAAAAATGAAACACAGGGTACACTTGCTAAGACCGGCCAAAGACGCCCATAAACAAATCAGAAAAAAGATTCAGACGAAGTGATTTCCCCTTTCCAGTTCCTCACAGTGCTGCTCGCAGGAAAATCAATGAAGTCTGCTCTGCTGCCACAAGGATCCAAAGAGCAGCACAGAATCTAGTTCTACCCACTATGTCCTGAA
>JAUPMG010150139.1:0-11041 GCA_031762675.1 Pachysandra terminalis
GTAATAATTGCTTCCGCTACTCTATTGATGAATAAATGAAGTATTTATTTCATCCCTACTTGGTTTTGATGTTGTCAATCCGCAGTCTAAAATGGATCGCGAAGGTTACGCCTCGTGATCCGTGCCATCTCGCCTAGGGATTCGGGTTATGGGATCTGGGGTGTGATATAGACACCCCAATTTGCACCAATGTGCAATTTCCTTGTTTTTGCAGCTCCTTGACAGCTTGGCTTAAGAATCAGCAACTCTAAATCATCTTTTGAGTCCTACTTCTGCTATTGCTCAAATTCCTTCAAATGTCCAATACTCCTAGCAGCCATTATGGTCAAAACCCGCATTTTGAAGGACAAAATAAAATCCAATCCCTATTTTCAAAGAAAACCCAAAAAAATTTTATTTTTAATAAAAGCCCTCAAAAGAAAAATTTTGTTTTCAGAAGACCCCTATCCCTCGCTATTAAAGCCCGGACGATCCAGATCAAAACCCTCTCCATTTTCTCTAATTTGGGGAGCAAAGAAAAGAAACCCTAATCTATCGTCACCCATCCCCTCTGGCGCAACCACTCGACGGCGTCCATAATCCGACAACGACGGCAACACCTTCTATTCTCCGGTAAAACCCCAACATCCGGCCAGCATGATCGTCCCCATTCAATCATACCTCTCTCATTACCTTGTTCTCTTCACCACCTGCGGCCAACTTGAACACCATCGTCTCTAACCAATCCAGATTTTGGCGAGCAACCACTTCTAATCAATCACCTCCATCCGATCTCCGGCATACTCTTTTACTGTTAATTTTCTCCATTCTCCATCATCTTCTTCTTCTGCTAAAAAACCCAACAACTCCACTTTTAACCCGATTCGTTCAACCGCCTGCAACCCACCTGAGACCATCCCCTTTCTCTCTATTTCGGCACCTTACCCTTTTTCTCTCTTCCGGCTCTCACCCTCTCCTCATCCATCTCCTCTGTTCATCTCTCCTTCTAGATTTCGTCACTGCTGCTGCTGCAACAGTAGCAGCAGCTCCAACCCTCCTGTCTCTACCTCTCCTTCTATTCTCAGTTCAGCAGCCCCCCACGAATTCACCTCAAAACCCTTCGTCCTCCATCTTCGGAACCAACCAATCCCAACCCCCTGATATGCTGTAAAAACCCAAGAACACCCTTCAATCCCAAACAACCAATCTCTTTCATTCACTTTCTCTACCAATAACTCAGCAAACCCCTGTTGCAGCATCTTCTCCTCAATTGGGATTGCCATTCTAAGCCAAACCTCTACAAGCTCAAAAACAGGGGACCGATTAGCTACTGCAGGTATTTCTATTTTCTTTGTTTCAATTATTACCTGTTCTATTTTCAATTTCAAGAGAATATGTATATTCAATGACTGTCTCATTTTGATTTTAATTTGAACTCAGCTGTTCACATGGTTATGGAAATTTAATTTGAGTTTCTTTGTGTTATTGACCAGTTTTACTTTTTGTTATATTCTAATTTTAAGAGTTTTGTTAGAATTTATAAATTCACTAGTGTTAGTTTTTTATTGTTATCATTCTTTAATTGATTATTTTATTAGGTTCTTTCTTGAATGGTGCCATATGCTATTATTAAGTTTTTAACAGTTTAGGGTGTTTTGAATGTTAGTTTGTTTAGTGCTTGTAAGAATTTTTTGTTTAAGACTTGTAGTTATTTTTTTAATGTTTCAGGTTTTTTTAGATTTTAATTCATTTGTGTACATTTTAAATTTTTTTTAGGGTTTTGATGCATTTAGACTTTTCAGGGATTTTGAAAATTTAGAAGTATTTTTAGTATTTTTCTAAATTATATTTATTTTAGATTATTTTTAGTTTTCATCTAAATTGGGCCAAACAATCTTTGAACAGGGTAACCGGTTAAACCGGGAGAGGACGGGTGCCTAACGCCTTCCCGATCTCTTAAATAAATTCTCTTACCCGAATCTGGTTAAACCGACCTAATTTCACAATCTCAGTTCAATTTTAAAATCAATCAATCAACCCATGGGTGACCATTCACACCCAAATTCATTGGATGGTGGCGACTCCAAAATAAACCGATGGACCTAGGGTCCACTCGACCCGAGGGCGATCACAACATGAATTAGGTTTTGGTAAGATAACTTTTTTTGTTTTGTTATCTATAATATCCCTTTTAAACCTATTTTTCATCGAATTAAACAAAAATCTAAGAAAATTTTCAAATAACATCCAAACAGTAGGAAATTAGAAAAAGGAAATTTTTTTCTTAGAAAATTTTCTTCTGAAATATATTTTCTTCTGAAAACTATTTTCTGGTGAACCAAACAGAGTAGGGGACAATAAAATCCGTACGAAAGATGGAAATTTCATAATTTTAATCGATTGGCTTCTTTTTTGAGATTTCTTCGTCTGTTGATTAACTTTTAAGAATAATTTTCTTTATATAGATTTATAAAAGATTTCGACTCAAATCAGATGATTTCTTCTAGGTTTATAGTAGCAATCTGATTTAGGACAAGAATCCGATCTATTCTCCTCTTACTTGTGCTATTTAATCTCCTCTTTCTTGTGCTATGTTTTTGAAATTTAACATGCTTGTCATTGTTTTCTTCTTATTTTTATTGAAACCAGCTCTACACTCTCTCCAATCTCAACGCCTTTGTTGATTACTTCTAGCCCGAGATTTCCTTTTTCTACAAGAATTTCATGAACATTGTATTTTTTCTTGGGAATGTTTTGATATATATAGAATTTTAGCTTCAAGATATTGAATGTTAACAATGAAATGGCCATGACAATTCAAAAGTCGATTGAATACTTGGGTTAATTAAAGTTTGATAAAGTTCTTTATTTTTCACTATTTTGTCAAATAAAATCATTTGAGTGAATAAATGGATTAATCTCCATAGGGTCATAAGTCAGAATTTTAAATTTTCTAATTTTGTTTCCTCAAGCAGCATAAGAGTAGCTACAATAGATGGTAAAACAAAGTGAGTGTTAGATGGTTTGGGCATGTTAAATGTATACCTATATGGACCTTTTAAATGCCACTCGACTAGTCCAATAAATGGTTTGCACCTTTCTAATAACCTTGTCTTCATTGCTTAAAAATTAAGAAATAATCTCTTGAAAGTGAGATCCACCTCAATTAAGGGCCTATCAAGCTGCATTTTTATTAGACTACTTGGATTGGTTAGTCTAATGACTTCAGCATATGCAGCTAACTTGGCATATGACCTATTATCACTCCCCTCTACATCATCCAGAGCTTTTTCTTTCGCCTATAAAGTTGCATTTTGCTTGGCTAAACTCCACATGTTTCTTTTAACTTGTTTTTGATAGTAGACACCTTTATATTAATGTCACCACGAAAGCGATGTCCTAGCTTTTTTGAAATCCTAGTCGAGTTGCTTGTCAATTCTTTGTCACACGCGCACACGTATACTCCTCCTCGTAAGCTTTTATTTCAAAAGTTACTCTATCACACAGTGGTGATGCATGGATGCGCCACTTGCATGCCTCTTGATTGAACTTTGTTGTCACAGGTGTCTTCTTATTCTTAATTTTCATAATATCGAACTGTCATGCCCCGAATCCGCGATATATAATCTCGATGATTTTCAAGGGAATGGCTTTCGGATCCAATCCATGAATGCAACCAAATCAATCAAATTAAATTATGGTCCAACAGAGTATAACTATAATCAACGGAAGTCTCATAAAATTAAAATCTTTAACTAGATCCAACTAACATAAATCCAACTATAATTAAAAGATTACATTATCCATGCCCACATGGGGTCAAAACATAAACATAAAGCATAGTTCAAAGTAGCAAGTTCATAATGTCTCGAAATATATCCAGTTAGCAGTCTCCCATCCAAGTCCATCTTCACTTTAGTGGTTCACCTGTTTCAACATAGGGGTAAGCTTGGAGGCTCAATAGGAAAAGTTCCAAAGAATCTACAATAACTACCTTCACAGTCATATAATAAATCATATAAATTCATGTAAGTTATACCAAACATTTATAACTTTAATCATGTAACCATCACAATTATGAAATCAATATCATGATACTCACTCATTATTAATCACATTACTATCATGTCATTATACTCATTCATTTACCATCACAACCATGACATAGTATCCATAAGTCATAATTCACCTCATTGTCATGTCATTGTACTCAATTATATACCATTACAACTATAAACATGCACAACCTATTCAGACACCAACATTCTCATAAACTCTGTCATGATACACATCATCTCACAAGGCTACCAAATCTCTTGGTTCATTCTATACTATAACATTCCTCCTTATCATTTATCATTCAATTCACACACAAAAATCAATTAGCCAACCACATATCATACCACAACTCAATCAACAGTCACACATCACACCACAACTCAACCAGCAACCACTCATCAGACAAAGTTATGCAATTAATGTAAATGAACGCAACATGAACACATAATGATGAAATAACACTCACAATCATGAATGCAATGTAATATGAAGTTATGATACAAATGCTTATGATGAGATGAAATAATGCAATTAATTTAAAGGGGTGTTAGGCCAAGCCTAACCATGTAATCAATTCCACAACTCTTCTAGAAAACACTGTTCTAGGAATGTGCTTAACCAACCACATCAAATTCCTTTAATCTAAAAAATATTGAAATCTCATTATCCTTTTCTTTTAGGGGATACTGACCCAAGGTAGAAAATGTCACAATTTTTCCAATTCTTTTAGGGGATACTACCCAAGTTAGAAAATTTCACCATCTTTTCATTTCTTTTAAGGGATAATACCCAAGGTAGAAATTGTCACCATCCACACATTGACATTAGACCCTCTTATATAAAGGGTTCTAAAATTCAACTATGATCACCTTAGAATCATTCGACACATTCACATCACAATTCACAGGGCTCATTTAGGACTCACATATCTTATACCAACAAACTTTCATGTTTTGGTTATCAGTCACCCTAACATCACATACCATACAACTTATCTTATGTTATAACTCTCTAGAAACCTCATCATACATCATAACACACCATACATGGTCACAATACACAGTAAACTGGGGTAATTAGTACCTTTTATTGCACAGAACTTCACACACATAATTCTTACAAACAAACACCACACACATCTCATAAACCTTAAAACCTTGATGTCCACCAAAAATGGGAGCAATAGGGGCTCGGTCACAAGCTCGGTCGAACCGAGGATCCTGCTGAGTTGCTCGGTTCCTCCCCAAGCTCAGCTAAATGGCTTGCAAAAATGGGGGGCTTGGCGGGTAGGCTCGGTCGGACCAAGGTACCTACTGAGGTCATAAAATTACCCATAAAATTTAAGGAAACCTAGGGCTTTGTGCCCAACATTTCACACACTCAATTTCACACTTTTCTCATACAAAATTAAAGTTTATACTACCATTCATTCTCACCAACATGTTATTCATAAAACCTAACATCTAAACATGGACTCACATGTTAGATTTAGCAAGCTCATACATCAATCTAAACATGTTTCAATCACATATTTCATGCAAAACAAGGAAATCTAGATGCTCCTAAGGAATTTATCATATTCCTATGAATATAACTACTGTAGAAACCATGAAAATCCCTATCTCAGATTTTTCTGCAAATTTCTCCACACTAGATGTTGCACCAAGCTTCTTCTAGCCTATTTCCTTTTTCTCTCTTTTCTTCTTTCTCCTTTTCTCTTTCTTTCTCTTTTCCTCTTCAGCAAAAACAGAATCTCTCTCTCCCTTTCCTTTCCTTTGGTCGTGCAAACCAAGTGGGGAGTTTCCCTCTTCACCCACCTTCCTATTCGGAATGGTCTAATCGTTAGTGGGAAACTTTCCCTCTGACACAATGTCCGGTCCGGTCCATCTCATACCTTGGGGCCCAAGCCCAATTCTCCTGAAATTTATCAAATCTCATAAGTTTTCCCAATATTTATCGTAATTGTAAATTAGTCCTAATCAACTAATTCCTTTACATTTAAATCCTAAGGTTTATTGAGATAATTGAATAGGATTTAATCACTCAATTATGATTAGGGTCAGGGTCAATACAATCTACATCCCTTAAAATAAATTTAGTCCCAAAATTGTACGCACCTTGATTCATAAACAATGCTGGATATTGCTTCTGAATTTCAGATTCCAACTCCCATGATGCTTCAGCTTCATCACGGTGATTCCATTGCACCCTCACAAGTGGGTTGATCTTCATCCTCAATATCTGTTCTTTTCTGTCCATAATCCTCATTGGTTATTCATCGTAAGATGCATCCTTTTTGAGTGGTAGTTCAGTCCAATCCAGTACATGTGATGGGTCTTGTTTGTACTTCCTTAACATCGACACATGGAAGACATTATGAATCACACCCAATTGAAGTGGTAACGCAAGACGGTAGGCAACATCTCCCAAGCGCTCCAATATCTCAAATGGTCCAACAAATCTAGGTGCGAGTTTTCCTTTCTTATCAAACCTTATCACTCCCTTCATCGATGAAACCTTTAGAAGCACATGGTGGCCAATATAAAACTCCAACTCTCGTCTTCTACGATCTGCATAGCTCTTTTGATGACTCTGAGCTGCTAATAGTCGTGCTCTAATCATTTTCACATTCTTTGTAGCCTCTTGGATGACTTCTCGTCCAAGTACACTATTCTCTCCCACTTCTGTCCAACACACATGAGATCTACATGGCCTTCCGTATGGTGCCTCAAATGGTGCCATGCCGATACTCGATTGATAGTTATTATTGTAAGAAAATTCTGCCAAAGGAAGGTGATTACTCCAACTCCCCTTTAAATCCAGTACACAAGCTCTAAGTATGTCCTCGAGTATCTAATTAAAAATCTCGGTTTGTTCATCCGTCTGTGGGTGGAAGGCAGTACTGAAATCCAGTTGTGTGCCCAATGCCTTCTGCAAACTTACCCAAAATGCAAACATAAATCTAGTATCTCTGTTAGATACAATGCTAGCCGGCACCCCGTGTAATCTTACAATCACCTTGACGTACAACGTTGCCATTTCATCTCTAGAAGCTGTAACTCGTACCGGTACGAAGTGAGCCGACTTAGCCAACCTGTCCACAATCACCCAGATTGAGTCACTTCTCGTTTTGGACTTGGGCAATCTTACCACAAGTCCATAGTCACATGCTCCCATTTTCATTCCGAGATAAGCAATGGATGCAACAATCCAGCCGTCTTCATGTGTTCAACCTTAACTTGTTGGCATGTAAGGCACCTAGCTACAAACTTAGCTATGTCTATTTTCAACCCGGACTACCAATATACTCTCATTAAGTCACGGTACATCTTAGTACCCCCTAAATGAATAGAATATCTATACTTGTGTGCCTCTTCCAAAATTTCATTCCAAACAGATTCATCACTGGGAACACAAAGTCTACCCCTGAATCTAATCACTCCATCAGTTTGTACCGACTAGTCCGGTTTTGTCCCATCTGCTACCAATAATTGTAAATTCTAATTTAACTTCTGTCCTTCAGTAATTTTTTCCAACAAGGACGGTTTAGCCACTAGGCTGAATAGTAATCATCATTCCTTTCTCCATTGGTCTTGATATTTAAAGCACTAAATGCTTCCACTAAACTCTGTTCCTGTCTTATCAAACACGATAATGTGCTCCTTGGTTTTCTGCTCAAAGCATCAGCAATCACATTTGCTTTCCCTGAATGGTATTGAAGTGTAGTCACATACTCATTGACTAACTCCATCCACCTTCGATGTCTCATGTTCAGCTCCTTCGAAGTGAACAAATACTTCAAACTTTTGTGGTCGATGAAGAGTTCAAAGTCTTCTCCATACATGTAATGTTTCCACAACTTTAGTGCGAACACTACAATGGCTAACTCCAAGTTGTGAGTAGGGCAGTTGCGCTCATGGACTTTGAGTTACCTAGAAGTATATTGCATTACTTGCCCTTCCTGCATAAGGATACATCCTAAACCCATCAACGAAGCATGCGTATATACTGATAGCTTCTTCCCGCTGATCGGGATCACTAGCACAAGAACTGAAGTCAATTTCTTCTTTAAATCCTCAAATGCCGCCTCACATTTGTTGTCCCAACTGAATTTGACCTCTTTCTTTGTCAAATTGGTCAAAGGAGCAGAAATCTTGGAGAATCCCTCAATGAACCTTCTGTAATATCCGGCCAATCCCAGAAAACTTCGAATTTCAACCGCATTCTTAGGCCTCTCACAACTCAACACCGCTTCTACCTTAGCAGGATCCACTGAAATTACCGATATGGACTGTCACACCCCAAAATCCGTAGTACGAATCCCTATGCTACGAATGAGAATGATCATTAGATTTATGCAACCAAGGTAAAAGATGATAAACCCTCTCACCGGTGCCAATAATCTGTCTCATTACTAGAGATCAAAATGATCGTTAGATTTATGCAACCAAGGTAAAAAAAATACCCCAGTTCGATGATACCCAACTTCAAAAATAACCAGCTAATACCACTTACTCAGTGACTGGCTGACGTCGAATGCGGGATGAGAATGTGGAGGAGAAGATAAACCTTATCATCGGTGCCAATAAACTCTCATTGATGCCAATAAACCCTCTCATAGGTGTCAAATGATCGGTGACGAATGGTAGACGAGGACGTGAATGGCCGGCGACGAATGATGGACGATGATGCAAATGCCCTAACTTAGCTATGGAGAAGATGAAGAAAATGAGGAAAAAACTCTTTATCTGTCGATTTGAATGATCCTATTTGAAGGGCATTCTTGCCAGTTGAACTGTAGGTTTAAAAACGATGACCTTTTCATCTTTTTACAAAATATATTAACGTCTTTAACCGTGAAAAGGGTATCTTAGACTAGACGGCAAATCAGAGGGGACACTGAGAAATGAGAAACAAGAGATCTGATTGCCATGGTTACAAATGTGAGAGGCTCAAAGTGTAATTTGCCCTGTTATTTTATCATTTCATTTTTCATGGAAGGCCATCATATCAGCCAACGAAAAAGAACAAAAAAGTGTAATGTGATATGCTTGGGGAATCATATCAGCTATGGCAATAGGACGCATAGATAGACAGGGTTGGCCTTTTTCTCCTTTTTGTATCTTCTCTACAGAACGCTCACATGGCAACAATGTGATTGCATTATATATTTGGCCCCCATTTGGCTTTCAGTTTGTCCACTAGTTAAGTCACATGCATGGCCTACTGGATTTTGGCCTTATAATCTATGATATTATCACGTGCTTTCCTTGTACATATCATAAATAATAAATTATGATCTACACCATTAGATTAGTGTGGACCCAACTAATAAACTGCATTGATCTTCTATTGGTTCAGCCGTATGACCCACTTTTATAATGTAGCTAATTGGTTGCACAACATACTACTGGTCTGCTTCACCAGGTTTAGTTACCTGGTGAAACATGATTTTTGCTAGATGGACCAATGATGTGGACGATCAGACTTTCCACTTGGCAATAAAAACTCTCGATAGGCAACTACAGAATCCTTGATCCTCTCTTTCAGGGAAGAAAATCCTCTGCGGACATTCTTGTGGCCAACCTTGTGGGGGTGATTTGTGATTAGTTTAGAAAATAACTCTAAAGTGTGTTATGCTTGGTTTTTACCCAATCACAAACCATTTCACAGAGTAGCCCACAGAAATTTGTAGATATAGGTTCCAATTGTACGCATAAAAAGGATTTTTGACGCACGTATGCTTTCTGTGGCAAATTGTTTGGACTATATTTTATTAGTAACGTGAAAGTGAGCTTCACATTACTAATAAAAAGAACCAACAGAGATATCAAGAAAAAAAGAACCAACAGAGATTGATCCGAGTGAAAGGGGCTCGGATCACTTAAGCAAGTGGTCTCGATACCGAGTTTTTGTGGATGCAGCAAATCTTGTTGGGAGAGGTCCCCGCTTCGGCACATGACAGTTCCTCAGAGGAATAGTCCTGGGTGAAACCGGAGATATCTTGAGGAACCAAAAGAAAAGATATCAAGAAAAGATATCAAGGTGAGGAATACCGGTGGATTATTCATGGGATACCCTAACCATGTGGCGCCCCCTTATTGGTACTGTAAGGATGCCTGTAGCGGATTTCCAATCGCAAGTGAGCAAGCCTAGTCCATGTCACACCAGGGTTTTTAACTCTGGCATGTTCCAACAGTCAACCCTGATCTATAAAAGACTGATAAATCCGAAAAGTTCGCTCTCAGTCTCTTCAGGTTTAAGTCAATGGCCGAGAACTGCAATTCTGGAGGCTTCTCATGGTTCATGAAGTCCTGCTTTCCGAATCCACAGCAAGAATCCTGCCGTGAAACCACTCCTCTCACTCGAATCTCCGACAAAATATCGCCGGAAAACCACCAGCACAGTCGTCAAACCAACTTATCCTCCCTTCCTGACGACATCCTTCTCGAATGTCTGTCTAGGGTTTCTACTTCTTCTCTTCCTTCCGCCTCTATTGTGTGTCGAAGATGGTCTAAACTTCTGGATTCCTCAGTCTTTTATGAACTCCGACGCAGCCAAGGCCATCTGCGCCAAACCGTATTCGCCGTTTCCGTCACTGATTACGGCGTCTTCGCCGCTAGTCACCGCATCGGAGACGATACCTCCTGGAAAACAACTCCGTTGGCGGTGATCAAGACCGTTAAAGTCCCCGAAGCTTTGGACGGATCGCTATCGCACGCGCGATTAACAGCGATAGGCGCAGGAATATACTTTGTAGGCCGAAACGCAACAGTTCGATACGATACATGGACTGGAAGAGTGACTCCCAGATCGCCGATGCTATTCTCGAGAAAAAAATTCGCCGCCGCAGTAATCTCCGGGAAAATCTACGTATCCGGCGGCGCCGCTCGAACGCTATCATTAGAAGAATATAATCCGGAGATCGACACGTGGCAAGCCGTGGCGGAGGCACCAAGGAGACGGTACGGCTGTATCGGTGCTGCCACCGACGGAATCTTCT
>JAUPMG010150150.1:0-11041 GCA_031762675.1 Pachysandra terminalis
GCATGTGGCTGATCGTGTTACCTTACCTCCGCAGCTTTCGGCAATACACTATGTATTCCATGTGTCATTGTTACGGAAGTATGAGCCTGACCCATCGCATGTGTTGAACTGGAGCAAGTTGCAACTTCGTGAGGATGTGTCGTATGTGGAGCAATCGATGCGGATTTTGGACCGAAAGGAGCAAGTCTTGAGGACCCAGACTATACCTTTAGTGAAGATCTAGTGGGGTGGTCATCACAACGTGTCTGAAGCTTCTTGGGAATTAGAATCGGAGATCCGAGAGTGCTATCCACAACTTTTCACAGTTTGAGGTATGTAATTTCGGGTCGAAATTCTTTTAAGGAGGGTAGGTTGTAATAACCAAAACTCACTAATTGGATTTCTTTCTTTATTATTGTATTTATTTGGTGTTTATTATGCATGTGTTTATATAGTTCCCATGTTAATTAGACTTAAGGAGTTTATTAATTGCCTATTAATTATTTGGGGCCAATCTGTAATATTAGCCTTGAGTGGGGTTAAGTTGTTAATTCAACATGTTGGAAACAATTTGAAATGCACCTAAAGTGCATTTCTTGAGTGATGGGGTGTACGTGGCCTTTGAGGTGGCCTATACGTGGTGATTGTGGGAGAGAAGTTAGGGAATTTCTCCCTATACTTCTCATCCCATTAGTTGCGTTCGTTCAAGAGTTGGGAATTGAGAGAGTTAAGAGAAGAGTCTAGAGCTTGAGAAGAGATGACAAATAGAAGACGAAGAGAAGGAACTGGGAATTTTTTTCCGGGTTGTGTTTGCAGTGGAGAAGAAGAAGAAGTTTCCTTAGAAGTCTATTGACTCCCATCTCTATTAGCAAGGGAATTAGGTAAGTACAATACCTATCCAATTCCTTTCATCTCATGTGATCATAGTAGGTGTGTGTTCTTCTGGTATGATGTTAAGACATTGAAATTATTTTCTACTATGATATGGAGTTCGTTCTACAATATTTGAGTTGGATGAAATACATATGCATGCTTTTTTTTTTTAATCTCAGAAACTAAGCATTGTTGTGTGTGATTTAATCTCAGAATCTGAGCACGATTGTGTGTGTTTTAAGCTCTGTAATTAGAACACACTTAGGTGTGATTAATCTCTGTAGTTGGAACGCACATAAGTGCGATTAATTCCTATATATGGAGCACACACAAGCACGAATAAATATCAGTTCCTGCTATAGTTTTAAAACAGTTTCTAAATCAGTTTTTGCTTTAATCTAAATTAGTTTTGCTATGCGTTTAATCTAGATTTTAATATCAGTTTTTGGATTTGATCTATAATGGTTTAATTCCTTAAATATGTTGATTGTGATATTATTTGAATGATTTAGAGTGGATTCGCAAATGTATTTGAATCAGATAATAAAACCAGATAACAAAGCAGCTGTTTTGGGATCGAGCGCAGTAAGGTGCGATCGAGCGCATGCAACTGCGATCTAGCGCAACTCTGTGCGATCGATCGCAGCAGTTTGTGATCAAGGACAGAATAGTTGAACTGTTCCAAAGACTTTTCACAGACGTTTTTTATACATGATTCGACACAGGTTTTGGTTGTTTAGGAAGAGTGATTGAACCTATTACTCCTTATGACTTATGTGAAGGTTGTGTGCCTAATATATGATGGCTATGCGCCTAACATGTGAGAGTGATTCTACATTTCTATTGACTAACCTGAAACACAGAAACATTATTGGTTCAGATTCTAGATGACTGGATTTGGGTTAGGTAGTGTGGTATGTAGGTTGTGCTTATTTGTGTGATACGGTTTGTGTGAACAAAAGAGTATATGAGTATGGTTTGTATAACCAAGGATGATATGTGAGATGGTTTGTGTGACCCAAAGGAATATGTTTAGGCACGGATCCACATGCGGTTAGCCAGTATGTGTGATATGGTCTGTGTGACCCAAGTGAAGGCTGATAGCCTATTGGATTGGCAACCTATCCTTACACACTAGCCTACAACCCATGGGAATAAGATTAGGTGGTTAGTAATGAATTTCGTGGTTTTATGGGTAGGATACCTATGATGGTGTTCAAGGATTATCGACGTGTATGGGCGTGGCTACTATTCTTGAATTTTATCACTAAGATCCCAATTAATAATAATGCATTCATACTATGTCAGCTTGATTCTTAAGTGTGCCCGGGAGGAGAGCATGGGATTTTCCTTGCAAGGTTTCCTAGTCGGGTTGACTATACCCATGGGTGAAAGTCCCATTTAAATAAGGGTAGGTATCTTGCGAGATCCTATACGGTTGGCTATTCCTTGAGTACTAACACTAAGAAATTAGTATATGGTGGACTTCGTAACATGGGTTAGCGCCCGGAACGAAGATGGGACATCCGGCTGTTCCTGGTGACCTATGTCCCGAATTTGGTTTGTGATTGAGAATCTACATTTGAGGGGGACTTAAGTAATCTGGACGACATAGACATTGCATATCATTCATTCGTATTAAATTGTGTCAGCACAACATTAGAGCACAATGTGAATGTCATTCATACCATAAACATATCATAACTGAAACTGCATATTGTATTTTACCTATCTCTTTCTTTTATCTCGATTATGTATTTGAACTGATGTTTTGACAAGGTAATATGGTTTTGTACTTATATGGGCATTCCAAGCTCATTGTAACATTTCATGTTACAGGTTGAGCTAATGATTTGGAGGCTATGAGTCTCGTTACTGTTATGCTTTATTTGTTTTACTTGCATTCAAACTTTGGTTTATGGTTATTATTGATGTTGTAATAATGCTCCCAGCTGAGTGCCATTAGTAAATTTTGTGACTATTTTTTTATGTTAGTTGTAGTTTGCTTCCGTACTCTGAGATGAATAAAGAATTTATATTTATTTCATCCTTATCTTGGTTATGATATGGCGATCCACAGTGCAGAAATGGATCCTGAAGGTCTCACCATAAGATTCGTGCCGCCCGCATAGGGATTCGTGCCACGGGTTTTGGGGTGTGACAACTAATGGTTACACAACTGGTTGGGTGGACTAAGGATGAAACTAAGGATGAGCTAAAGATGAACAACTGGTTGGACTAACAAGATGGACTGATAATATAAAAGAAAATACACTTAGGGTGAAGACGATAAAGAAAATGATTTTAGTAAACATAAACGCACTTCATAAAAACACACTGAAAGGTTACACTGAATGATTACAAGATGAAAAAAAAAGAAAGGAAAGCTTGAAGGAAGCTTACCAGACTCAAGACTCAAACACTAGACTGGACTTGTCACAACCCACCAAGCTTGGAGGATGCTTGGGAACACCTAACTCAACTTAGTTTTGAGGCTAGTACTTTGAGAAGTATTCTCTTTTTCCTTACAACCTTGTGTTGTTTTGTGATGCCCTTCTCTGTATGGGTGTGTTGCATTATATAGGCAAGCCAAGGTGCTTTCTCGCATCACAAGGCATTAGTGTATGCCATTATTACATGGACAAGTGGGCATACCCACTTTAAGTGGAAGTGACATAATATTCATCCACTTTTAACTATTTTACAAAAGACAAACCGAAAGCAAAATAAAGTAAAGACAAGTGACATAAAGCAAAGCACTTAGATAAGATGTTGAATCTAGGCCTTAGCTTTAGTCTTCATTAGTAGTGAAATATGTGTCTTCCAAGATGAATGGATTGCGCCTTGATGATTCTTCTTCAAACAATCTTTTACCCAAATGCTTCTTGTCTGGTGGTGGGGTAGATTTCACGTTTCGAGAATTTTCGGTAGATCAAAGGTCTCTAGGAATAGGTCATTTAGCGTTCATCATGCTAGGAGTCCAAATAAATTCGAATTCATCATTGTAGTCTGGGGTTACAATATTATTTCTAAATTCACAGACATGTGGCACTTTTCGATTATTCCACTCCATGACTTCTTCATTTGTTTCCGGCGCTTGGGCGACTTGATCATCCTCAAAAGAACTAGTGGTCTGTGGGGGAGTATACATCTAGCTTTATAAACTCGAGAGAGCTGATTGGAGGCTCTTTTTTGTCAAAGTTCATATGTCCATTTCATAATCCAAGGATAATCTTTCTTCCAGAAGTGGTAAATCATCTTATGTGTTGGGATGTGTGAATCATTCATAATTTTGCCAAGCGCGAGTTCACTTGCCACGTGAATTGGCAAGACAACAGATGGGAGTCCGAATCGAAGCCACCAAAATTCATCAAACCATTTGGAACGACTTCCAAAATTAAAGTTCTTCCTTCAAAGAATGAACCAGGTATGGGTATGGGAAGGGTTTCCAACATGGAAAACATCGAAGAAGGAGGCCCGGTACTGTAAGTAAGTGCAAGGGGTTCCATCGAAGGTTCGTACTCCGTGCATTGAAGTTACACTATATTTTTTGGCCCATGCAGTCCATTGGAAAACTCGCTTGAGGATGAAAACGGAGTGGGCGAGATCATCATCTGCACCGAAGTAAGGCTTGATGTAGACAGAGTCCATTCGTTGAAGAATCTTCTGAGCAGTGCACCAATCTAGTAGAATTCTCTCCCCCCTGAAATGAGAGCTTCTGAGGAGCATGCTTGCAATGTGCCAAGGAGTGTGGTTAAGAAGGTCTGAGAGAGCAGTAAGGACAATATCGCCCATAAAGGTATCAATGAAATAGTGAGAAGAACGAGAGGATCGTTCATTTTCAGTAAGGACATAGATGATAGGCGAAGGATGCCGTTGAGGTAGTGGCATATGATGCGAAGAGGAAGCTCTCGTTTCACAATCAGACTATGAGAGAGATGATGAGGAATAAACAACAGGAAGTGGAGTTTCTTTGGTACGAAAAGGGATTGAGATTTGTTAACTCTTGTAGTGTCCATAGAAATGTGAGGTGGAGATAGTTAATGGGTGAAACTTTTGTAAAAACGAGTGTCCCAGAAGGACGCCATACTCAAGGGTGTCAAATAAGAGAAAATCACCAGAAGGACGGGACATCCTCCGGGTCTGATTTTCACACGGGAAGCACGGTAGAGTGCCTAAACAGGTGGGCCATCAAGGACAAAAACCCTTTTATTAACCTGTTGTGTCCTTCGAGGTGGAACTAGATCAGATCGGATGCATATATAGTCGGCACCTGTGTCGATGAGGGCAAAAGATCCGATTCGATACTTACCCAACCATAGATCCCTTTGAATGATGTATCTATGGGTTCCTTTTGAGAGTGATCTGATAAAATATTTGTTGGATTCACTTAGATCACAGAGGCTGTTACCATCGATATCTGGAAAAGAGGGTGAAGGAGCGTTATACCTTCTTTCGGAGGTATTAGAGTCCATTTGATTCTGCAGTGTGGCAATGTCTCGCTGAATAGTACTAATAGCATCATAAAACTCAACTTTGCTGACAGGTTGGCTAGACTGAGAATGTTGTATTGGGTCAACTGGGGATCGTTATCGGCCTAAAACCATCCCGATATTTCCACGTTCTTCGAACTCATCAAGGTCGTCGCAATGGCAATCTTGATCATCGGGACACATGCAGTTTGGATGTGAAGCATGACTCATATCATCATCATCATCATCGTGTGCTTCAATATTCTATACCTTCTTATTGGGGCAATCACGGGCAAGATGGCCTAATTTTCCACAGGTGAAACAGGCGCCTTTCTGTCTGTTGGATTGTTTCCTCTTATCGACCGGTTTACACCAGGTGGAAATGGTATCTTTTCAAGTCGAGCTGGTCACTTGTGGTGACGTCGCTTGGTTTGTAAAGTGATGTCTTTACAGAAACGAAGCTGCTTGCAAACATTCCCCTTTTCTTGCTGTAGATACTTCTTTTCATTCTTCCGCTGACGTTCTCTAGCACAGTACTCACTGATTTCTTTATCAACAAAGGCATAGAGATTTCCATAGGAGATGGAATGAAGGTCATGGAAGCCAAATTTCTCATGGATAAGGTCAGCAAAACCTTTGGGTAGCCCAGCAATGAATTTCTCCTTCCAAAAAATGGACAGTGGCTGGTCAACGTGGAAAATTCTGGCCATAAAGGTATCCTTATACCATTTCTAGTCCTGGAGGGTACAGATCTTCAGATTCATCAAAGCGATCTGATGTCGTCGTGCAGCTATTAAATCATCTCCACAGTAATGGATTCAGATACTAGTGAGGAGTACTACTACTGAATCATAAATAGGACGTCTATAGGAATCTAGTTCTTGTGTTCCACTTTCATCACGCTTGGGTGACCAATATAAGGAATACCTCACCTCATCTGGAACAACATTGCTCCACCAATCATTGAGCCTGCCAATGAATCGTTGCATCAGGATATTAAAGGCTTGTTGTTGATTTCCTCCTTTCTGGACTACTGTGTTAACACAAGTAGTCATGAAGTTGAGCAAACGATTCACCTATTCGTTATTCATTCCATTGAGGGACCATCGGTGTAACCACGACATCATCTTCTGTTTTAACGGTTGTGAATGGTGGGAAGGATGATGTGCATAGTGGCTTGTCATCTAGAGTCAGCCACTTAGATATTTTTGCTATTGCGATGATTGGATGACCATAAGGTATCCATTCAACAAAGTCGAGCATAGTCATTCTCTCTTGGCAGCCTACACAATGATCGAGCCAACGTCGCTCAAGATCACGATGCTCTTCACTAGTGAATTCGATATGCCAACCCTCTCGTCGAGGATCGATGTTGTATATTTGACGTTGAATTTCCATATCTCCGCTTCGCAAGAGCATCTGATGCTCTCTTTCGATGTCGCAAGCGTCAGGACCAAAGGGAAACCATTGATATGGAGCACGTTTAGTGAGACCAGAGATTCCAGGATACTTGTTTATGTAGTTTTGCACAAATGTATCGAAATCAATTCCTTTCCAATCCTTGTCGGATTGTTGGCGAGGAACATGAGATGGACTCTAAGGCAAATAGTACTCTCTTCTCCCCATGTGATTTTGGATGGAAAACACACAAAATTGAATAAAGAAAAGAAAAGAAAGCACAAACAAACACGGGAAAACTGGGACCTGTGGTGCAAAACAAGGTAGTGAAAACAAGGGTTGGTGAACTCACAGAGGTCTTGGCTCTGATACCAACGAGGGGGTATAGCAGGTGCAGCGGGGCTATTGGTCGTATTTAAGGTACTTCAATCCCAAGGGTCGACGCTACTAAGGGTTTGTTGCTGCCATAAGGGTTGCTAATCTATCTAACAGGCCTCAACTGATAATAACTACACTTGGTAGACCACAAGACTGGGGCTTTTCTCTACAACCTAGGATACTTCAGATTTTAAGGCCGAAGGACTCTGTACCGAACTATATGGGTTATCCGGCTTATTGGCTAGACCATTTCTTCTCTCATATGCAGCCAATGCGTCGTTCTACCATTCACCAGAACAATTACAGCACCGACTGATTCGTACAACATCTAAGGCCTTCAAGGTCCACACACCTATCTATGGCTGTCCCTTATGCAACTACTAAAAGGCAAACCTTCAAAACTAGACTAACTATCTAATGACAACTCGGTTACCTATTCAAATTTTGCTAATGGGATCTTATTAACTACAAGATGACTAGCAGATCAGATGGAGTTCGTGAGGTGTAGTTGGTATATGGTATGATCAGAGATGGATACACAACTGGTTGGATAGACTAATGGTTACACAACTGGATGAACCGAGTACACAACTGGTTGGATGGACTAAGGATGAACTAAGGATGAGCTAAGGATGAACAAATGGTTGGACTAACAAGAGGACTAATAATATAAAAGAAAAGACACTTAGGGTGAAGATGATAAAGAAAATGAAGTTTAATAAACATAAACACACTGAAAAGCTACACTGGAAGATTACAAGTTTAAAAGCAAAGGAAAGCTTGAAGGAAGCTTACCAAACTCAAGACTCAAACACTAAACTGAACTAGATTGGACTTGTCACAACCCACCAAGCTAGGAGGATGCTTAACAACACTCAACTCAACATAGTTTTGGGGCTAAAACTCTGAGAATTATTCTCATGGTGCTTGCTTTACAACCTTGTGTTGTTTTGTGATGTCCTTCTCCTTATGGGTATGTTGCCTTAAATAGGCATGCTAAGGTTCTTCCTTGCACCACAAGGCACTAGTATGTGCCATTATTACATGGACAAGTGGGCATACCCACTTTTAGTGGAAGTGACATAGTATTCACCACACTTTTGACTCTTTAGACATATTATATGACATAAAGGAAATACAAGACCTAGAGCTCTGGATTGGTTCAATGATGTTGCAGGGGTCAAAGCTAATGGTACTAAGAGTGAACTTATCATGTCTGTTGTTCCGGAATGCACTAAAAGGAACCTTACTCAGATTTTTGGAGTCAATGAAGGTCATCTCCCTATGAAGTACTTGGGTATTCCTCTTATCACTAAAAAGCTACAAATCAATGACTGTATTCCCCTTCTCAATAGAGTTGAAAAGTGACTCAAAGGGTGGAAAGGTAAGATCCTTTCGTACGCCGGTAGGCTCGAATTGGTCAAATCTGTGATTTTTAGCATACAAGCTTATTGGCTCTCCGTCTTTATTATTCCGAAGAAAATTATTAGAACCATCAAGAGAATGTGTTCAAGATTTATTTGGGTTGGACATGAAGAAACTAAAAAGATTCATCTGGTAGCTTGGGAGAAAATGTGCTACCCTAGAAGTGAAGGTGGGTTGGGTTTATTTCATATGGGAATTGGAATCAAGTGGCTATCATAAGGTTCGCGTGGCTAATTATCAGCAAGGCCGGATCTATAGGGGTTTCTTGGGTGTGGCATCATCTCATCAAGGACAGAAACTTCTGGTCTTTACAGATTCCATATTCTTGCTCTTGGAGTCGGAGAAAGATCCTTGAGAGCAGAATTATGGTAATTAATTTAGTGGAGTTTAACATTGCTAATGGTAAGGATACCTAGCTTTGGTGGGATCCTTGGCATGATATGGGCCCTCTATTAAACACCTTTACCTATTTACAAATACACAGGGAGGGTTGGAGCATTAACGATCGCGTGAAGAAAATTATTTGTGACTCCAATTGGTGCCCTCCTACCAACAATGGTATCCTTAATGAGGTTTGGTCTCAGCTTCATTTAACTCCTATCAGATCCACCTATTTGATTGACAAGGACAAATGGAAGCCTTCTAATAATGGCTTATTCAACATTCATGATACTTAGGAGGCTACCAAATTCAGACAAAGAGAAGTTGTGAGGCATAAACTGGTTTTGTTCAAGGGTAACATACAAAGGCATTCCTTTATCGTTCAATCGCACCTTCTGACCAAAGATAGACTTATTCAATTCGGTATGGCCATTACTAACAGCTGTGTACTTTGTAGGAGGTGTTGAAGGCCATGAGCATCTCTTCTTTGATTGCAATTTTACTCGGAAAGTTTGGAAACAGGTACTACGAAAATGCTTTTTGGTTAGGGAACCTCTAACTTGGAACTTTGAAATTGTCAAATGCGGCGAACAATTTACTGGTGAAGGCTTATCTTGCTGGATTATGAAGCTATGCTTCAATGCCACTATATATTTTATCTGGATGGAAAGGAATCTGAGAGTATTTCAAAATAAATTCTCCCCATGGCAGAATGTGATGAGGAATGTCACTATTGTTGTTCGGTTGTGACTAATTGGTAGTAATATTGAGGTTCTTGACAATGCCTTGCATAGGGACTTGTGCGATGAATGGGGATACAAGGCCAGATTCAAGCCTCTTCACTGATTTGGAAACTTTCTTCTTTTGATGGGGTGTGGTGAGCTCTATTGCGTGCTCTTGGCTGGTTTGCCGTATGCGTCTTGGACTGTGCTATGTTTTATTGGTTCTCTTGCTAGATGATTGTACACTCTTGGCTACTCCTCTGTTGTTCTCGGTTTACCACGGACTCACTCCACTACTACTTACGGGTTGGTTCAGCTGGTTGTTGTTGCTTGGCTGGCTTGCCTGCTTCTTGAATGATTATGTGTGGCTGCTGGTAATATTTGTACTTGATTTGGGGATTTATACTCCTATTTTGGATACCTATTTGTATCCTTTCTTTATGCCTTCTTAGTTATTTAGTCCTTTGGACTGATTTGTATACTCCTTACTGTTGATCTTTAATTAATATAATCCCATAATTTACCAGATCCAAAAAAAAAAAAAAAGCTTAGTGGGCATACCCAGTAAAGACAAAGAGAGATGACACATCATTCTCCACCACACAACTATAAGCTAAACACAAGCTTAAAAAGAAATACAAGACATAAAGAAAAGCATGACATAAACTTGTCTTCACAATGTGGCCAATTGGTGACAACCATTCTTTACTATTTGTGGCATGGAATCTCCTTCCGTGGCAAAATGTGATTTTATGGAATAATCCAAGGCATTATGAGTCCATGTCATCAAGGGTCCCAAAGATAAGGTGTTATCATCCATTTTTCTGAAAGATGAGAATTTCAATTCTCGAGAGTTGATTTTCTTTAAAGGGTGATTTCCATAAAAATGTGTGTCACGACCCGAACCGGAAATTCCCGATTACGTAGGTTTTTCAGTCCAAGCGTAACCTTCACCCCGTATTTCTACGGGAGTGGCTGCCCAAATTGAATCATAAGCGGAAGTCTTGAGCAGTTCTAGTAAGATATAAGTAACTAAAAACTCCTAGAATAAAAATCTATACATTCTAGGGATCAATGTCTAAATCTAGATTAATTTATTCACATACATCTATCAGAGTGCGCTACCCAATCCATGTCAGCTCTCTCGGCTTGCTTCTTACTCCTGAGATCTGAAAAAAAAAATAAAAACAAACAACATAAGTGAACCTAAAATAATACGGATTAACTCATGTTCCCCTATTCTAGGCCGCGTGTGATAGTGAGCAATAATAGTGTACAGATATGTGCAAGTGGTGTACAGTTGTGACAAATAATATCTTGAAAACATGTAAATTAACTCTCCCAACCTCACATGGTATTCCTTAATGGTCAATCTAACTTAACTCATACGTAAATTACATTAATGTTAAAGAA
>JAUPMG010150161.1:0-11040 GCA_031762675.1 Pachysandra terminalis
GATTGAATCAATAACAAACTTTCACACATCCGTTGTCTTCAAGAAAAAAACCTCTGCACACAGAAACCCATCCACCTGATTTCTAGAACCTTCAAATCGCCAAATAAAATACTCATTCACAGAGCACATCCAGGAAGAAATGAACACAAATCATCTCAAATCAAAGCAAAAATCAAGACACTACAATGGTTGGATTCAAGCAGCAAATTTGTGAAACAGGTAACATACATAATACCTATAAAGAAATCAAGACACTACGATGGTAGTATTCAAGCAGGAACTTGATAAGATTGAGAACTAGAGACAAAGAATAAAATAGAGGCAAAGAAGCAGCGAATATATTTACCAGTATATAATAGACTGCAAAAACAACCATGGTAAGCCAGTGAAATCAAGCTCCATCGATCCTCGATTTGAAAGAAGAATAAAAAGTTTCATTTGAGAAGCCAATGAATAGCCGTTCCTCAAGAGAGAATAGGAAGGGCAACGGACGTGCGTTACTAATGTAGTCAGGTACCACGTACCACGTAAGCAGATAGGTGGAGCACTCAAAAATAAGAGAATTCATGTAGAAATTTTTTTAAAAGTTCTTCCTTAATAGACGTATTGCTATATATATTATATAATAATAAATAAGAGTCTTACATATTAAGGAAATTATAATAAAAAAGAAAAGAACGAAGAGTCTTAGATTAATCTTGTAGAATAGCATTAATTAATTTAAGTTAAAAGAGGATGATAGACTTTTAGTATTCTTAGATTAAATAATCTAATTTTTTGAATTTATAGTGTTAATTTATTATTTATTAATTATTTTGCCCCAAATGAAGTCAATAATTAAAATATCTAAAATACCTTTTGTTTATAGGAGGTTAATAGTAATTATTTAGTAATTATACATAAAGAATAAGGGTAAGAATGGTAACAAAATGGTATTTAAAAATTCAATTTTTTTGTTTAATAAAAAGCTGAAATAAAATAACAAAAAAATCCATAAAGAAAGAATTAATTATATAACATTTAGACAATCTTTTATTATATAATTTATATTACTAATGACAAAACTGTAAAATCAATAAAACAAAATTAAGAAAAATTTAAAGCTTAAGAAATTAGTTCAACTTTTAAAAGTAGTATGATATATATATATATATATATATCACAACGTTAATAAAGTTCTACAAAAGATTATCTTTAGACCAAAAGAATAATAATACAAAAGAGTACAAACGAGATCAACATGATTCAAAACTGACACTTCCTGAATAGGATCTCAAATTGTTAATACTCTCTCTCTCTTCTCTCTTCATTTTGTTTATGTAGTTGAGTTTGTTAAGAACCGCTTACTATAAAAGCCCAAACTGTTAAGAGAGGCCCAACAATGTAAACCAAATGGTTCAACATCCTTTCATATTTTTGACAATTGCAGATACACCCTTTGTATTTTTTTGATATTTCACTTATACACCTTGAAGTTTGTATTACAATATTGTAGAGATCACCTTTCTGTTAACTTTCCATTTTATCAACTAACGGAAAATGTTGATGTCATCCTTTTTTTTTTTTTTTTTTTTTTAATTTATGAACTATATTACCCTTGAACTAAAGTTAGATATTTAAGTTAAAAAAAAACCCAATGCTTGCTCGATAGGATTTTAATCATATTTGTATTACTTTATTAGTCTACTAAGAGGTAAAAAATTTCCAAGGATAAAAATGATAGAATGATAATTTTGTTTTATAAAAATTAATTTTCTCTCATTTAAATATAATTTTTAAGATAAAATTAAAAAGGTAAATTTGCATCTTCTGTTAACACCGTTAACCCGATGTTACTAATAAGAGTGTAAGTGAAATATCAGAAAATATAGAGGATATATCTACAGTTATCAAAAATATGAGAGAGAGTAAATGGAATTAACCCTAATAAAAAAACAAGGTTCTGTTACTCGGTAAAGTACCCGTTGTCGATCGTGGCATTTAGTTAAGAAAAGGTTAAATTAGTAGAAAAATAAAACAACAAAAATAACTAATTACTGGCATGTAATTAAATAAATTCTTATAAAATTTTGGCATGTAATTAAAAAAATTCTTATAAAATTTTCCCTTCTCGTCAACCTCAGCTAGTCACAGCTAGCAAAGAAGGGCTCTCTTCTCCATCAGAAGAGACCGGTTCGGGAGTGATGCCGGACGAACACCGATCAAGCCTCCTCTGATATTGGCGTCTCCGATGAAAAGTGAGTGTAAATTTTGTTAAGCCAACCAAAAAAAAAAAAAAAGAGCTAGACACTTTGTTATTGTTGTTAATTTTTATTTTTTTTGGTTACATGGAACCCCCAACGCCACATAGTGCGAATAGGATAAACCCTAGCAGATACATGATCCCACCCACCAGGACCATATACCTGAAACTAGGGATGCAACTTGGGTTGGTTAAACTCGAAACCAAATTGACCCAAACCGATTTTGGTTCGATTTGGGTTGAGTTTCTTGATATTTAATTCGGTTTTGGTTTTAAAATTATAAAACCGAATTAGATCAGTTTGGTTTTGGGTTGAAGCCACGGTTAAACCGAACCAAATCCAAACCCAAACCATTGTGTATATAGTTCTAATCTGAACCGATCAATTTTGATCAAACTATAGTCTATATATATATATATATATATTATATATGATATGTTATATATTATATAGGATATATAAAACATATTATTTTATATATAATGTAATTTTGAAAAACATTATATTAAACCAACCTAACCTGATCCAAGCCAAACCGAAACTACAATTTGTGTTGGGTTGGTTTGGGTTTCGGGTTTTCCATTTTAGTTTGATTCGATTTTCGGGGTTGAAAAGTCCGGTTCTCAATTTGGTTTGATTTGGTTTTGGGTTAACCTTCACCAATGTCAGTTTGATCTTGAGTTGACATCAACCCAAACCAAACCGAACCGTGTTGCACCCCTACCTGGAACCTCCAGTTCCTGAACTGAAAAGATGTTATTGTTATTGTAGTTATTGATAACCATTTTATGTCTTAATTATTATGTTTGTTTTCTTTCTTGAAGTAACTGAAGGAGGAAGAGAAAGAGCTAACTACAAACTTCAAAAAATGAGTCCTTTCAAGCTAAATTATGTTCTTATGCTCCTCTTAGTCATGGCTATGTTCCAATCCTCTCTTGGAATATTCAGGCCTAGAAAAGAAATATTTGTGAAGAATGGTTTGGGTATAATTAATGTAAACCTCTATTGTCTGTCATTACATACCAAATTCGGCCCCTATGTATTGAAGCCAAACGAGTATGCCCATATCAGCTTTTTCAACAGTTTATCTGGCCCGACGCGCATCATCTGTCAATTTGAATTTTGGAAGGGAAAAACACCATGGGCTGGAACTTTTCTCGCCTACGATTCGCGCCGCCAGCTTCGGCCACACAGATGCTACAATAGTTGCTGGTGGTTAGTGACAGATAGAGGTATAGTTCCCCTGGATAAGGCCTGAGCAAGGATCCAGGACTCCCAGGAAGTAAATATATACTAGCAATAACCCTGTGCGATGCACCGGATGGTATAAATAATTAGGGATCGATGCATTACCAATAATAAGGTTAATCTTTTAATTTGTTGATGCACTTTAAAAATAGAGCTAACATTTATTATTTTGGATTAGTATACAAAAGCATTAAGTTTTTAAATATGTACATGATTATTTTCTACCCTAACCAAAGAAGCTATTTCTTTGTAAGATATTAGAATAAAAGAGGAAGAGGAGGAATCAAGAGGTGATTTATCTTAATAATTCATATTGAACAAAATGAGCTAAAGAGATTGAATTAATGGCCACATATTCTTTGTGCAAATCATGTGATTTGACAAAATAATATTAAATGAGAAAACATTGCCCAAAAGAGAGATAGAAAAGATATGGCTTACACTAACAGAGCAAACATTTATTATTATAAATAACCTTTATAAAGATATGATGTAAGTGCATTCTAATACATATGCAATTGTTTACGTTAAGGGTCAAAAATAAGTAATTTACATTTACTTCAAGCTTCAAAGATGTCTTAGTGTGGCATATGTCAAGTCGATTTTGCATAACTAAGGGTAAATAAACCCATTAGATTGTTTATGAACCCACAATTCCGAAAATCTCAATAAACATCTCATTGCTTTACCAACTAATAATGCAACTCTTTAGACATTCCAAAATAAAAAATAGTTGTGATAATAAACCCCATCTGCTCAACTGATTTGACTTGGAATTTAAAATAACAATAAGTACAAAGTGATCAACAAAATGGTCAAGAGCAAAACATATCTAGAACCCAGTAAGGCATGAGAGCAGGTCTCCCTACAAACGCAGTGTGCTGATCAACAACAGACAGATGTGTTGGACCTGCAAAGAAGTAGATATCCAACACACCCCCAATAACCTTATATGTCAAAGAGCTTCCTCTATAAAACACATGCATCCCAGTACTGTTCAACAACAAAACTGACCTTTCCACCAACATTTCTAAGATCTATGTAAACTGGATGGGATCCATACAGATCAACGTTTAGATTAATCGCTGAAATGTCGGTAAAACTAACACACCGTAGTGCATGTCAAATTAAACA
The DNA here is from genome assembly GCA_031762675.1 of Pachysandra terminalis. Lineage (NCBI taxonomy): Eukaryota > Viridiplantae > Streptophyta > Magnoliopsida > Buxales > Buxaceae > Pachysandra > Pachysandra terminalis. The sequence continues at coordinate 4,626 of JAUPMG010150161.1, forward strand.
AGCACACAACTGCCTTCAGAAAAAAAGATACAACAATCACACGGGGTACTAAAAGACAACATCAATTTCCAACAGTCACCTGTATCAGTAAGAGAATGATATTGTTCGACATAATAGAGAAAATATATGGGAGTATGGATTGTATCAACTCAAGGAGTGATTCAAAGAAAAGAAAAAGGCATTATCAAAGTCAAGAGATGCAAGAGAATTGATTGAGGAATTCAAGGAGAAGATGAAGGCAAGACAAGAGATTTGATTTATAAGATTTAGTAAGTTTTTAAATTAGAGACTAAGTTACTATGTTTATCTTGTGTACTCTTCTATTTAAAGCCCCATGGGGTCTCTTTGTAATCACTCAGAATTTATCAATAAATTAGTTTCTCTTCACAACATAGACCAACCTTGAGACATCTCTGAAAAGGAATAGCAAGCCATCTAAATTCTTGCACAACACATATGTGTATAGTAATCATCCCTTTTTTTTAGTACAAATTTTATACTATAAGAAAGGCACTTATGCATGACACCAGTTCCTTAGATACTATTATAATATTTATCGTAGAATACTGTAGATATGGACAATGGTAGGGGCAGATAGCCCAATAATAGACTACTACGTGTCAAGACTATGAACGACATGTAGTAAGGTCCTCACTAATACCTATGGTAGAATTCTCAGGACACTTCCTAAGGTTGAACCCTGGTCGGTTCGGGGAATCGGTTCAAGGAAGATAGAGCCAAGACATGGGTATAGAGAAAAGGCAGTGCGCTACCAGGATGACTCTTTACATTGCATAAATCACATGATGAGCAACACATTTACAATGAGTATACAATAAAGCAGATATCAACCTATACTCCACGGTGGGATGCCGACAAAGAGATGTGTCTCTAGACATACTTTGAGAGCTCACTTGTAGTGGGATATTCTCTCAAATTATTTATACTTCGAGAGCCCACCTATGTTGGGACATCCCCTCGGATTTACAACCCTTGAGGTGCGCCTCACATTCACCAAAGAGATGTGTCTCTGTGAACACGTCGATATGATTTACACTTAAGGGAGAGACCTCCCTGGACGCTGTAAGACATTGACGTCGATATGATTTTACACTTAAGGGAAGAGACCTTCTTGGACACTGTAAGACGTCGACATTGATATGATTTTACACTTAAGGGGAGAGACCTCCCTGGATGCTGTAAGTCGTCTATACTCCACAGCGGGATGCCGGTACATACCTTCGTCTAGAGAGAATCTCAATGACGTAGAAGGTGATACATACTTCCGTCTAAAGAGAGTCTCAACGACGTAGAGGTGATACATACCACCATCTAGGGAGAGTCTCAACGATGTAGACGGTGAAACATACTTCCATCTAGAGTGAAGCTCAAATGACGTCGAAGGTAATACTACATATGTCCAGAGAGAGTCTTAACGACGTAAAAGGTGATACATACCTCCGTCTAGAGTGAAGCTCGAATGACGTCGAAGGAAATACTACCTCTGTCTAGAGAGAGTCTTAACGACTTAAAAGGTGATACATATCTCTGTCTAGAGTGAAGCTCGAATGATGTCGAAGGCAATATTACCTCCGTCCAAAGAGAGTCTCAACGACGTAGAAGGATAGGTGATACATACCTCCGTCTAGAGAGAGTCTTAACTATTGGAGATAAGTCCTATAGTCAATCTAGATTTTTCTGATAGTGGCTAATTTTTGTAAAATGACGATTTCAAGTATTTATTAATAAAAGGGCATTGTTGGTGTTTTACTGTATTATATCATGTTGCTGTTAGATACCATGGATAATGGGTTGAAAATGTCTTAGCTTTTAATATTGATTAAAATGAGTGAGATAGTAGACATTTTGGTAACCAATATCCTAAATGTTCCTAGTCGTTCAGAATTGTTGAATTGGTACTCGATGATTCGGTTAGACTAGCTTGTGGGGTGTCTTCTCTTAGAGAACGGTGAATCTCAAAACCGTTAGTATGAGACACTAGAATAACCATGAGGGGACTTACTAAGTTGTAGTAAGGGCCTGAACGAGATCATCATTAATGTTCGACATGGTAATTTTGCTTAAAGTCAAAATAGAATGTCTAAGTTGTGATGATGCTTGTGATCTTCAAACTTGAGATATTGGGTGATCATTTAGATGGGTTGTTATATTTTAATAATACTAAGGGTTGTCTTCTAACCTGAAACTTCAAAGATATTCATTAGGTATAGTGAAACGTCTTAGTGAACACTCGAGTATGCAAGATAGGATCTATCGCCATCAGCAAAGAGGGATGTGTCATATGTAATTCGATTTAATATAATTCAAACTAAGTCTCTGGCCAAGGTAGTGTGATGATTGGGATGAGATTCCAATTGGTATCACAAGATCAATTATATTATCAATCAAATACATATGATCGAACTAGGGGTTTTGACGTTATCCATACCCTATTGGTTCTTTCGGGATCACAAAGATATAAAGATCGAATAGCACGATAATTATAACTGAAGAGGTTCTTCGGATTAAATTCTTATCAACTGGATATAGCTATGGCATGTTGGTAGATGTTAATCATAGTTAGAGGGAATGCCGTAAAGAAACTGTTTCTTTACAGGGACAAAATTGAAATTGTTTCAGTTTTAATTAATTAATTAATTGATTGATTAATTAATTATTTCTACAGTCCATCTTTTGATATGAAGCTAATGGGTCACACACAAAAGAAGAATTGAACTCAGAGTGGTCTTTTGGAAAGAATAGGGAGGATTGTCAAACTGTTTAGAAGTTTGGGGGAAGTGCAATTAACACAAAAGAGAACACTAGGGTTTTAACCCTATGCTTTATATAAAAGGATAAGGACGCCCCTCTCTTGGTTAATTGTTACTAGTTGACAAAATAGGTTTTGAAAACCTACTATCATAGGAATCCAAACCTTACTTCCCTTAGAGATTTTTCGGTAATTGTATGAGATACAATTGAACTTAAAATCCACTTATCAGAGTTAATACTTCATGTGGAATATCATTCACATTTTTGACAATTGAAAATACACTCTTTGTATTTTCGAATGTTCTATGTACATCCCTTGATGTTTTTATTACATTGTAGAGACCACCCCTCTATTAACTTTTTATCTTATCAATTAACGGAAAGTGTTGATGCCATTCAATTTTTTTAATTTATGAACAATATTACCCTTGAACTAAAATCAGATATTTACATTTTAAAAAATATGTTTGCTCGCTCGATAGGATTTTAATTATATTTGTATTACTTTATTAGTCTACGAAGAGGTAAAAAAAATTTGAAAGATAAAAACGATAAAAGGATAATGTCGTCTTATAAAAATTAATTTTTTTTTATTTAAATATAATTTTTAAGACAGGATTAAAAATATAAATTAGCATGCTCTGTTAATATATTTAACCTTATTAACAAAGGGGTGCAAGTAGAATATCAAAAAATATAAAATGTGTATTTATGAGTATTAGAAATATGAGAGGATGTAAGTGAAATTAACCCTAATAAAAAAACAAGTTTATGCTACTTGGTATAGTAACCGTTGTCGATCTTGGGATTTAGTGAAGAAAAGGTAAAATTAGTAGGAAAATATAATAATAAAAATAGCTAATTCCATACATTTAATTAAATAAAATCTTATAAAAAAAATTCTCTTCTTGTCAACCTCACCCAACCACTAGGGCTGTAAACGAGCCGAGCTTTGCCCAGCTCAGCTCAGGCTCGTAAATCTCTAGCAAAGCTCAGGCTCAGCTCCCATATAGTTTGGCTTATAAAAAATCGACACCGTAAAAAAGCTTAGATTAATACAATTGTATTAACATTATAGTTGATGACTGTTATTATATGTAATATAATATGTTAACATGTCTGTTTAATATTAATATATAATATAAGATATAAGAATATAAACGTATAATCACATATACAAATCGAGCCGAGCTTTAACCGAGTCGAGTCTACCCAAGCTCGGCTCAAGCTCGAAAAAATAATGAGCTTTTTTTCAAGCTCAGGCTCGGCTCGTGAGCCTAATTTTAGCGCTCAAGCTCGGCTCAAACGAGCCGAGCCCGAGCCTGAGCCGAGCTAGCTCGACTCGTTGACAGCCTACCAACCACAGCTAGCAAAGAAGGACTTGGCCTCTCCCAAAGAAAAGTATGATCCTTTACCTGTCATATGTGGCAGTGATCCTTTATCTGTCATATGTGGCAGTGATCATCATAGATCATATATACCTATGACTATGATGATCATCTGGTGTGTCATACTATGTAATCTAGTTCCGCTGGTTTGCCAGAAAATTGTTTTAAGAGTCTTGGAGAGGGAAGATAGGTCATATATAGAACCAATATTTAATATTTTTAATAGTCAAATAATATTTATTTCCATAAATTATTTCATTTTTTTTTTGTTTTAAAGTTCTTTTAATGATTTATTTTTTTTTTATCAATTTTTTTTTCAGACATAAATTCCATCAGCCCAATTGTGAATCTTATGGAAGTATTTTGAATTAAATATATATCTTTCTGAATTTTCATTAAATTTTCTTAGGCCAATCAAGCAAAAAAAAAGATAAATTATGTTCACACCCCCTTGGGTTTGGCATAATGGCAATAAGTACCCCTCAAATCTTGGCCATCACAAATATGTCTCCTATAGTTTTTAAGGATTTTACAAAATTAAAGGTTTTTGTTTTGTTGCTTATAGCAATATATTTTAAGGACGAAAATACCCTTGAATACCTTATTTATGATCTAAAGAACAAATAGGTGCTTATATGGAAGAAGAAAAAATCTTGTAATATTGAAAGTTATGAAAATCCCAACTATCTCTAATAATTATAAAATAAAATAGTAATTTAATTTTCTATCCTTTTAGCATACTTAAATGTAACGAATAGAGGGGTATTATGGTCAAATGATCAATTTTTGTTATAAATCGTTAGACCCTCTCTAGTTGGGCCCAATAAGGGTATTATTGGTTACAATAGCCAAGGTTTGAGGGTTACTTGTTGCCATTATGTCAAACATAAGGGGGGTGTCAATGTAATTCACCAAAAAAAAAAATAATAAAGAGCTAATATTTTGTTGTGGTCATGGTTTCAATGATCAGACCGATTCATTATTGGCCGATCCGGATAAGACCGGTCCAATCCCAAACGGCGATACTACTATTGTATCATGAGGCTTTGGATTGGGACCAGTCCAGTCCTGATCCCGAGACTTTAAACTTTGGTTGTGGTTATTGTTTTTGTTGATAACCTGTTTTATTTATTATGTTTTTTTCTTTGGTAACTGAAGGAAGAAGAGAAAGAGCTAATTACAAACTCCAAAATGAGTCCTTTCAAGCTAAATTATGTTCTTACTCTCTTTTTAGTCATGACTAAGTTCCAATCCTCTCTTGGATACGACTGGCTTCCCAGAATACATTTAAATATCAAGAATGATTTGGTATATACCAGCTAAAACTCCATTATTGGTGACGACGATTTCGGCCACCTTTTATTGAAGCCAAATCAGTATGGTCATTGAAACTTTCACGACTCGATTTGGGGCCGGACGTGCATCGATTGCAGAATGGACTTTCACAAGGCAGGTGGATTCTTTACCATCTACGATACGAACTGTCCTTATCAGCTCACATACTAAAAAAACAGCCGGTGGTCAGTGAAAGGAGGAGGTCTATTTATGCAGTATGAGGATAGAGGGGGCTGGGGCTTGATTATCATTGGCCTCACGCATAACAATTAAGCTATATATATGTTTAGGCCATATTTCACAAGTAGTTACCAATAAATCAGATTTTGTCATATGGCATATCATGAAGACGACACATGACATGTTTACATGGAAGCTTCAATGTGGTCATGATAACTACTCATCATTACACATCTCAATGTAGAGACATTGAAGTGGTAGTTATCATGACCACTCTCACATGACACATTATGGAGATGACACATGGCAGTGTCTTTTGAAAGTTACAAAAGTAGTTTCTACAACTATTTACAGGTGGCAGGAGGAAAAAACTCCAATTCAAAGAAGAAATGCACGGACTCAGAAGCAAGGAAACATGATTTAGGATAGTGGGTAAGGTGTCAACAAATCAAGAGAAATAAACTACCCACTATCCACAAATCGTCAGATGGTTGCCATAATGAGCTATAGAAGAGAGATTGGCCGAAACGAGAAAACTTTCCATAGCATCAACAACAAATCAGTCAAACTCCATAGTTTATCAAACTTAGATTATCATAGCCTAGCTTAGTTTATGAGCCCCAGCGATCACCAGTTAATTGCTAGCTCCAGCAAAGATCCTACTACACTTATTTCTCTTCTTGGACTGAGTTTCTCGCAGAAGATTGTAATGACCTGAACCTTTGAAAGTATTTTATTTT